>PVIC010024403.1:0-10165 GCA_004025085.1 Thryonomys swinderianus | reverse complement strand
TATGTTCTCTTATTTTCCCTTACACCAAAGTATCATGTGATCCATTCATTGTTTTACCTTTTCTGTTTTCACAGAACAATGTCTTAAAATTAATTTCATGCCAGATTATAAAAAAATCTTCCTCATTCTTTTCTTTTTCAGTCCTCAGATATGTGGCTAAACCAGTTTATTCAGCTTACATTTAGGTATTTACTGTTTGGTTTGCTTTTGGTTGCACTGGTGATTAAATATAGAACATGCACACTGAACTACATTCCCAGTCTTTTTAAAAAGTTTCAAAATTTGGAGTCAAGGTTTGAATTACTAACTTGCCCAGGCTAGGCTCAAACTTGCAACCCCAGAGTGCTGGGATCACAAGGTGCTGACTGCTGTATTTGAGTACTTCTGTAATTTCTGATATTTAGGGATTGCACATCACGCTGCTGTGACTACCTTTGTGTTGTGCTCTTGTGTAATGAGAGGTGCGTGCTCAGGTGAAACTGTGGGTCACAGGTCCAGCAGGCCCCGAGTGGAGCCAGGCACTTGGTGGGACGGTCTCACCTGTGTCTCCTTCCCAACAGCTCTTCCAACAGGGCGCATCATACATTTCACTCAAAGTTTGCGGTTGAACTTGAATACTTCTTTCACGTGTTTAAATCGTATGCGTTCTCTTCTCACCAGTGTTCATCTGCAGGATTTTGGTTGTTTCACTTTTAAGAATTTGTTGTATACATGTCCATTTCTCGTTATACACATGCTTCAAAAAGCTGCTGCCAATTTATCATTCGTCTTTTGATTTCACTCATGGTGTTTCTGTCACGCACATTTTTAGGGAGCCCGGAAGTTAAACTCAGGGTCTTACACATGATTGGCAAGTACTCCATCATGGTGCTCTGTGTTCCCAGGCTACCATTTTTTAATATAGAAAACTTTGTCAATTCCTTTCATATCTTGACTTTGAATGATAAGGCTTGTTCTGACAAGATGAAGAAAGAATTCTTATATTTAAAAGTACATATGCAATTAAACTTGCATGTCTGCATCTGTGATCCATTTTAAATTATTCTAATGTATGGTATGTGCAATTGACTAATGTCATTCTTGCTTAAATGGCTACTCAAATGATCTCAGCACCAAGTATTGAAAAGTCCACATTAGCCACTATGATAAATATGCCAAACGGTCACACATCAGCCATGCACCGGTTAACAGTGTCATGGCCAGTGATGTGCTGTATCTGTAATGGTCATCCCATAAGATTATAACACCTAGTGATGTCTTAGCCATCTTACTTTGTATACTCTATCATTTTGATACAACATAATCATCAAATAATATATTTGCCAGAATGTATCATTGTTGCTAAACCATCTACATTTGTACTAAATTTCCAAATGTACTTCAGGGTTTTTTCAACCTTCTTTTGCATTACATTTTTCTTTGTCTGTTCCTGTGCTAGTACCATAATATATTAATTACAATAATTTTAGATTATTGTTTAATTTCTAGGTGGCTAGTCATCCTCATAGATTACCTTCAGACTATTTTCCTAATTATTCTTGCACTCATATTTTTCATAAGAACTCTACTATTAGTTTTTCTAACATCCTTGCAGATGACCTATTTTTGGGGTGCCACCTGACACCCCTTTTCTGCCATCATCTTTCTCACAGCCCAGACATTCCCATGGCCATGGAAGTGTGGATGCACTGTCTCCTCTTCTACCTCATAAGATGTTAAGTCCACACCTCTGGGAAGGCCGGAATTGAACCCACTAGTGACCACAACCAGCCATTGCAACATCAGGCAGAGTTTCTTGGGACTTTGAGTTTCCAGACTACTACCCTTCGTGGTAGCAGTAAATCTGAGGATATAGTGTGGATTGAAGCATAGCTCTCCTTTTTCTGTCCTTCTACTTTCCTCTACCCTCCTTGGGCTTTCCATCTTAGGAAAGTAGGATAGATGAAGAATAATTCGAGGGAAAGGAACCATTTAGTTATGCATGTTACTTTTTTATTTTTTCTTTTGAGACAGGGTCTCGCTTTGTAGTTCAGGCTAGCCCTGAGCTCACTATGGAGCCCAGGCAAGCCTCGAACTCAGCAATCCTCCTGTCTCTGCCTCCCGAGTGCTGGGATGACAGGCGTGAACCACCACGCCCGGCACTGTGGTATGTGGTACTGATTGCTGGTGGGGCGTAAGTCACCACGCCCAGCATTGTACGTGGTTACCGGGCATCAAACTCAGGACCCTGCGCTTGTGAGGCAGGCGCTGGAACCACTGAGCTAACCCTCCGGCCCCCTACATTTTTCTTATTTACAAAGTCATCTAACATGTCAGCAAATGATGTAGATATTTTATTTCCATGTTACGTATGAAGAAATGGAGGCTGGAAGTGTTTAAGAGAGATCTGCGACATGAATGGGCTCTGGTCCTCCAATTAGACCATAAATCTGTTATAATGGAAATAGGCTGTCTACAGGCAACACGTTCAACCTTGTCTTCTATAGTCATTATTTGTTTGGAAACATGATGCAAACTATGTTAGTCTTCTGTCACTGCGACAAAGTACCTGAGGTAATCAACTCACACAGAAGAAAGGCTTATTTCAGCTCACAGATCTGGAGATTTCAGTCTAAAGTCAGTTCATCTGTTGCTTTGGGGCCTGTGATGAGGGCCACATCACAGTGGTGAGTGTGTGGTTGAGAAACACCTGCCATATCATGGGGTCAGCAAGAGGAAAGGGTTCCCAATAGCCCCTTCACGTCCCGACTTCCTTCTGCCAGACCCCACGCTAGAGCCTCCACCACCTCCAAGGAGTGCCACACTCCAGTGGCCACGCCTCTAGCACATGGGCCTGGGGGACACTGGAGATCTCAGCCGTGACAGGAGGATAAGCTTATTAGGGCTTGTTGAAACCACACAGTGCTGCTCAGAGTCCATCAGACTCGTCCTGTGACTCCCAGAAGTCCTGAGCTTGAACATCAGGGCTCCTCTTCACCAATCAGTGCCCAGCCACGTCTCTGCCAGTGATGAGGGATGTGTCTGACAGTGCATCGGCTCAGCCCAGCCTCCCAGGTCACCATGTCAGTGTGAAAGAATCCTAGTGGGCTCCTAGGTTGAGCGCATGACTAACGTGAGCCAAAATAGCAGATTGTAAAGTTCAGCTGCATCTCAGCTTGTGTGAAAATCAGAAATGCCAGAAAAAAATTCTCATTTTTCTGTAGTCTTCTGTAATGTTCATTGTAAGAGTCCCCAGATGGCAGATGGCTATTAGCTCAGTGTGACCTATATAAATGTCAAACGTAAAACTATTGTCCCAGCAAAAATCTTAAAATAAATAACAACAGAAGGGATGTGATTCCATTGTCATCAGTATTTATAGTTTATGCATTTGTGCTGCACCGTTCTCCAACCAGCATAGAAATGCTTTCATCTCACTGGGGAATTCAATTAACAAGAATAATACAGGAAGTGGTGTCTCATAAGAATTACTCACGCGGATGAAGAACAGCTACCCTAAAAGGCAAGCCAGGGCCTGGGAAGGAGGGATTGGCTGGGGGTGTTGCTTAGTCCATATTCTACCAGGTTGTCTCTAGATCTGTGCTCTTATGACCAGGCTTACTGAGACGGAAGAAAGGTTGGCTTCTCTTTCTTACCTCACACTTGGATAAGCCCAACACAGACCATGTTTTCTCACCAACCAGAAGATCCCAGGTCTCAAGAAATACAGAACACATTATTTTTGTGTAGGGCTTACAGAATTAACTTCTTCCCTATTTGAAGGTCACAGAATTTCTGCCTGCTAGCTCCCAGCACTACAGAGAACTGATTTCCACCATGATCTATGTGCATGTAGGTGTGTGTATATGTGGTATATACACATAAAATTTTATATGCACATTCAAAACAGATACATACATGCACACACATATCTACTTTAAACTCTTCCAAGTTATTGACACAAGACAATTTAAATCTGGCTCCCCACATGAGCAACTGGAAAAATCTTCAGCCAATCTGTTCAGTAAACTTACTTGATTTTGCTAATTTTGTGGTGGAGTAACTCTGGATTTTTCTCTTGCATTTCCTGTGATCAAGATGCTTTGAGTAGCTTTACATTAAGCTGGAAAATATTACTTCCAGAGATTGGGAGAAGGATTCATCAAGAAGCAACTGGATAAGCAGTATAATCTACAAATTCAAAGAGAGAGTGTGACCAGATAATTAGTGTCCAGACCAGGGAATCTTGAAATGGTAATGCTATTCATAATTTCACCCAGGCATAAACTGAGAGTATCTAGGCTGTGCCAAGACATAAAGTCACCTTATTCAAAAGATGATTTATAGACACCATGAAAAGCTTATTTAAACAGTACATGGATTTGTGGAATAAAGGCGTTCATTATAAGAAATCACTAAAGCAGGGAGGCGTCAGTGTGTAGAATAAAGAACTTTGTCATTTGACAGCGCCTTGTTTTAAATCTGGTTCTCTTTCCTAACTAGCTACATGACCTTAAGCCTCCAATTTCTCGTTTGGAATATAAGAACAAAACACCTTGAAAAGCTATTGTCAGAACAAAATAAGATAAAAATGTGAAATGCCTAACAATCATGTGCAGAGAATGGGCACTTGATAATTTTTATTTCTTACCCTTAGGAATGTGCAAGTCCTACTTCCAACCTGTTTCGTTCTATTAGTCCTCGGTTTTAAATCAACAACTATGACAAAAACACACTCCAAAATTACACTGTGGCAAATGACTTTGCTAATGACTGACAGCTGGCTGATGGGCAGCATGGCTATCTGTGTATTCTTGGAGTCTTATTGTGAAATGGAAGTCTTTAATCTAAATGTTATTTTTGTTCTCTCTAGTAAAATATAAAATATGAGAACATATAAGTAACACTGAAGCCTTGATATCAAGCCAAGATTTGAATTGGAAGCAGAGTTGCCCACTCTGAAATAAACCTCCCATCTGAGTATTCATGTGCAAGTCGTGAACTATTAATCCTACTATACAACGACTCATCCTGAGATTGGGTCGTGACTGACATACGTCTCTCATATGTGGCCGAAAGTAATGGTTTAGTAATGGTCTAGGAGGAAAAAGTCAATGTATTCTCTTTCACTGAGCTTCAGAAACACTCTCAGAAAGGCCCAGCAGCAGGTGCCCGACCTGGACTCAAACTTGCTAGTGGACACATTGTGTGTAAATCTCTCGTAAAAGCAAATCCATGACTGTTCTGTTGAAGTCATATTCCAAAGTTACATTCGTGCCATGGACAATCCTAGGGAAAACATGAGCCGTGAGACTCGGATCACTAAAGTCTCACACTCTAAACACCACTCACACTCTGAAATGAGCCCTGAAGTTAAAACTCACTAATTCACCACTCAGCACACATTTGAGTTCCCATTCCAGGCCAGCATCGTGGCAACATGATGGACTAAGAATTCAAAACTTAATGATTTAGGAGAGGAAGCAGCAATTAATTACAGCTCACGAAACACTGCTTGTCCCCAGTGCCTGGGACAGCACCTGGACATTCCTGGGACTCAGGAAATGTCTCCTGGGGAACTAATGAGTGAGATCTTCTAAGGGAAGAGGAGGAGCAGGTAGGCTTGGGGCCTTCGGCTTTCCTCTGTTCCATTTTTCAGAGTCTGTGGTAAGATTTAAATGTGTGTGTGTGTGTGTGTGTGTGCACACACGCGCGCCTGCATATATATATATATGTATATATATAAATTCTCCAAGATAAGTGTAATGATTATGTATTCCAGACACATATCAATAAAAATGCAAATAGGATTCCCCTACTTAAACAACCAATCAGGAACAGCAACACAAACAACCAAAGAAAGGAAACCCTGGTGATAACCCTGAAGAATCCTGAACGCCACCGTGTCAGTAGCTGTGATATGCAAGCGAAACAAAGGCCCAGGACCAAAGGCAAGGAAGCTGATCCCTGCTGGGCCAGAGGAGAGGAACGGGTGCCCGCACCCCAGTGAAGCCAGGAGAAGCCAGGGCTGGGGGATGGGGGGGGCTCCCGGGAGCGCATCTTTGGCCTTGCATGGGGTGCAGGCCTGGGGCAGTCTTGGTCTGAACTGGCGCTCGGAGTGAAAGGTGAGGCAGAACCCAGGCAGCCTGGAGCACGTCCAGTGGGATGAGCAGGGGACACTGAGGCCACAGTGTTCACCACCGAAGTTAACACCATAGTCCGGAGCTCAGGAGAGACGTAAAGATCAGTGGCTTAGGAGGGAAGTGAAGCATGACCCGGCATGAAGTTACTCAGGGAAAATGTGTCTGGTGTCCAGAGAAGGAGAAAAGAGCAAAGGTGCCCGCTGCACAGGTGCCCAGCCAGTCTCTGGGCAGGATGCAGCGGCTTCGGGGTCTTCCTGGCCACATCATTCAGGAGAGGAGGGAGTGGTCAGTACGTGAAGGACTGATGACAAACCAATTAAACTTTCAAAAATGCAGTGAAGATGTTTGGTGACTCTTCCCAAAGCCGTGTAAAGAAAATGGCCAACAAAAGCATCCTCCCAGGCAGGCTGAGAACAGGGGAAACCAAATCAGATAAATCTGGCTTCACTCCGGATCCACCGCTTTCTAGCTGTCTGATCGTGGGAAAAGGCCTGAACTTCTGTGCCTTGATGCCCCCATCTATGAAATGGAAGTGATCGAATGCTCACAGCGGAATCTGGCCAGGAAAGGGGTTCAGTTAAATGTTCCTCTCTCCTGCTGCCTCTTCTCTGTTTCCTGAGAGAGACAGTGCAGACGGGCCTGGCGCGAGACACTGTGGGACTCACTCTTCACCTGCAAGACGCCTCATAGTGCTGAACGCACAAAGGCAACAACTCTTTTCGCGATAATTCAATTTACTTGTGGTATCTACATATGAAAAATCTGAATCACCGCATCAAGTCAGTGTCTTATTTTTCTCTCCCCTAGAACTCAGCTTCCTAGCTCAACAGGTCTGCTCACACCGTCTCAATACAATTACACAGCGGCCAGATAAAATGCAGAAAAGCATTCTTGTTACAATGCTCATTATGAAACCGACATTCTCACAGCTCTTACTGAAAGTTCACTCCCTTTGACTTCAAAGGACTCAGTTTTGAGTCTGGCTATAAATTGTTGTTTTGCCCAAATGAGGAAGTTTTACAAGTTCCTAGGGCTCTGCAATTAAATGGCCAGTCTGCTGTGGGTTTTGCTCACATGACCTCATTTTCTGCGAACCCGAGGGGCTCGGTGTCTTCCCTTCCCTTCTTAAGTGTTTTGCTCTAGAGAGCAAACAGATAGAAAATGAGAAGCTCCATTTCCCCAAGTCCAGGGTGGAATCCAAACACATTCATTTCCTCCACAGCCTCCCCCTGGGGAAGACGAAGCCTTTTGTTCTTCTGTGGGTGAGGACAGAGTTAACCTGACCCAGAAGAAACGCAGTAACGGCTTTCCCCTCTTGTTATTCTGGCCTGACTACTCTTCCCTTCAATGTCTATTTGCACAACCATAAATTCTGAACTCAGGAGGATAGTCCCAGCCAACATCTACATGTGCCGGATGCCGTAATGTAAGCTGTGTATGTCGCAAGAAGCTGTTAAATGGAACCAGTGAATGAAAACATGGTCAGCTCAATATTCAGGTCTCTAGACTCCTTCTGCTCTGCAAACCAAGGCGTCTCCCCTCAATTGTAATGTCTGACATGTCCATAAATAAAAGCTATTTGGCTACCAGCTTGCCTGAGCTACTCTCCATCATTTCTGACCCAGAGAGGAAGGTCAGGCTGGGCCTGGGAGGACCATCCGCCAGGCCACCCCATCGTGAGCAGGCCGTGGCCCACGTGGCACCTGGCCAAGCCTCGTTTCCCTTCTCTCCAGGCCCGTCCCCAGGGCCTTCTCCCACCAGCTCCGCCCGCCTTGGGGTAGAAGACGAGCCGGCAGCTGGCACACTGGCTCATCTGCGGATGACTCCAGTCCACTGTGCTTAATCACAATTTGAGCTTCTGCTGAGCTCGGCAGGTGGAAACTCACCTGCGGCATCTCGGCCCCACGGCCGCCCCTTCCCTGGGGCACCACCAGCTCCAGCGTGATTATGTAATGCCAGGGCACAGGGCCAGATGCGCTCTAGAGAGGGGGTCTGCGTCTTCCTTTCCGGTCCTCCTCGGCTGTCGGCCTCCACGAGGTGGCGCTGGGCACGTGTCGCTTCCACGTGGCCCTTCCAGCTCCGGCCACGTTCTCTGAACCTCACTCGAGCCGTGATGTTTGTGATTTCCGCTGCTCTTTCCAGCCCCTTCCGGGTTCCGGGAGTGTGTGTGGAAACGACTTTTCTGTGCCTGCCTTCCTCCTGAGGCCTCTGCTCGGGCACTCACTGACCTGCTAGTACTTTCTAGAATCTCCTACCTGCCCCCAGACCCCAGCATTCACCTCATGGTTATTGCAAACTGCCACTCTGTTTAGTAAGCTTCACTCCTGAGAGAAGGAAAAATCGCAACTCCTGAAGGCCAAGTGTACTTGTCTCCTAGAGCTCGCAGTCAGGTCTCTGTACCGCACTGTTCTTAGAAATCATCAAATCCCATTTCGTGCTGTATTGTGTTATGCAGGGTCCGAAGTTGATTCAGATACATGTATCTCTTCAGGCCAACAGAATGAAAATGCGCTTAATGCTTTAAGTGCAGGGTTTTAATCTCATTGTTTGGGGACAGGCAGTTCTGAAAGGTTGCCCTTACTGGGACATTCTACAAAGGTAGAGCAGAATAAATAAAATATATAATGATCATCTGAAATATTTATTCTGTGCAAAACATAGAACTTCATGTATTAATACGACATTAATTAATACAAGTTACAGCATGTCAGAAAGCCAATTATATTAGCACACACAGGCAAAGGAAAGGGGGATCCTTAGAAACAGTCAGAGCCAGCTGTTTATTCGGGAAAGCTAACCAGGTTCCCACACAGCCCTGGGTGTGGCCATGGCTCCGTCCTGAGCCCTCCCCCACTGCACAAAACCCTCGACCTCCTTCAGAGGCTGCAACGGTGGGTCCCATGGCACGAGTCCCCAGGGCGGGCGCTCCCTCCCCAGACTGCCCATTCGTCAAGACACTCAGTGGCCTACTGATTAAAACCTTAGCAAAACATGAGTAGGAAGATGAAAAGATAGTCAAAGGAGTTCAATGCAAAAAATGTGGAAAGACCAAAAAAAAATTAAAGAAAACAAAAGTCATTTATAACCTTATAACTGAGACATATGTATGTGTTCCTAATACTACAGTGTGTCTTTTCCCAGCTTTCGTCCGAATAAAGTACTTCTTTGTTTTCCAATCTGTTAACAAGACTAGAATCGCCCTTTAGCTCCCTTCCCTGGGGGCACAGTGGGCTTTCTGTCATGTGTGCTTTGCCCTATCAGTATTCCTCAAGAGATGATTTTAAATATATTTGTAACACACTATAACTATATTTTTAAAACTCAGAGCATTTAAGTTACTAACAATGTTTAACTCCTATAAATGCTACTATAATAATTTTGTGCTCATGGCCCTTATTCATAGCTTTAAATATTCCACTTGAAAAAAAAATCTAAATAGTGAAAAAAGCTTAAACACTTTTCAGCAGTTTTGTGTATACTGCCAGACTGCCCTCTAAAAACAGTTTGCTACATCTACTGTCCAGTTTCTTCCAGGGTTGATTATGTGTAAGCCCTAAATAAATGAAAATAATGCTGATGGTCTCCAATTCATTTGATTACCAATGATGTGTAATAAACTGTATAATGATTTCCAAAAGCATGACGTCCTGGTTCAAGAAGATACAAGTACTATCTTATTTGAAAAATTAATTTTTTAACATGCGATGGTAAAGGACCTTGGGGTGCATTCTGGGTGTCTTGGTGAGTCCTAGCTGCAATCACAGGAGTTCCGGCAAACCAGTCTACAGAGTTGAGTCTATCTGCAGCTATTTATTGACCATATTTTTTCTGTGCTACAAAATATCTGTTAGTATGTGCCTGGTCTTTTTTCTGTAATAACTTTCTTTTATCTTCTGATTTTTGAAGCACATTTACAATTTTACATTTATACATTTAGAGCTTTATCCAGATGGTGCAAATAGTCCCCCGATTTACATTAAACCTTTTAAATCTGTTTATAGTTTTCTGGATGAATATGAGCTTTACATTTTTATGTTTTAAAA
>PVIC010024402.1:0-25905 GCA_004025085.1 Thryonomys swinderianus | reverse complement strand
AAATAGATCCCAGATACATAAATCTGGAATTTTCTCTGGTATGAGAACCTGTAGAGGTAAATGAGTTCTAGAAGATTTTGTAAATGGGAAATATTCAAAAGAAATGTGGTGGGGGAAATGTAATGAGAGGAAAGAACAAATATGACTTGGAAAGAAAAAGAAATAGCATGTATATAGGGGTGGGAGGTTATGGGTGTGTGGAGATATGGGTAAAAATGAGAATTAACTTGTGTCATATACTGGTACAAATTCCCCAATGTTGAATGTGGTTTTGAGCTATATATAAAATGTACCAATAAATAATTCAATTAAAAAAAAACGAGGATGAACGTCTAGAGCCAGCCACTCACTGTTGAGAAAAGCATATTTTCAACCCTAAGGCATATTGTGTAACCTAAAATCTGGTTACAAGATGTCGCTTTTGCCTTGTAAAGGCCTCTCGAACCTGTCATTTCTGGCCGGAACCCCAGCACGTCCTGGCCCCAGGGAGGCCGGCGGCGGCTGCCCTCTGCTCTCCCGACGCTCTTCCTGTCGTCCAGGGCGCTGAGGGATGCGTCCACGTCTGATCTCTCAGAGGACCCAGCACAAGCACCCCCAGTGTGTGAGGTCAGCGCAGGGGCTGAGGGAGTCCTCAACACTGTCCCTGCCAGGGACTTGTTTTGGCTACAAAGAGGAGAGACTTGGTATCTTGCTAACCGACCCAAGTGAATCTCGACATTCCCAATACTTCACCACTTTCTCTCCCTTTAGGAGCTAGTGAGTAGTTAGATCGATTTAGAAACGAATTCACATGATGTCCCCATCCTGAGCTTCAAGTTGAACTGCACAAAATCGCTGGGACACTGGGCAAGAACATACAGTCCAACCTAATAATTGGATTCATGCTGTTTCCGGCCGCACATAGCGCAGCAGCAGCCCGGCTGTGGCTTCTTGTCCCAACCTGGCTCACGTAAGGGAATCACTGTGCGGAAATGTAGTAAGACGCTCTCCAGAGAGCCGGAGCACTGGGCCTCTGGGTACTCAGGGCACTGACTTGTCAAATCTGCAGCCGAAGCTGCAGCTTCCACAGTTTCCGCCAGACTTGCTGTCCTTTAAACCGGTTTAGAAGAATCTCTACATGCAGATACACAGAGAGGGTAAATACGATGATTTTCCAGCCATAACAGGGGTCATTTATTTAAATTCTCACTCTTGCCTAAACAGGCAATTTGCAGAATGTTTATTTAAAATGTAGATTGGTTTCCTGTGAATCCTTTGGAATTTTAGCAAACATATCAAAGACACCCTCAAGGAAAGTATCTGTTGCCCACAGAGGAGCTTAACAGAGACAGGACGGCTGTTAAAACAGCTGCCTCCTTGTCTCTGCCTCTCACGGGGTTGAAAAGGAAGCAAATGATCTCAAACCAAGCGAAGAGCCCGGAGACCGCGCCTGGGGCGCTCCGGCATTTTCCCGCTGGGTTTCGGGATCCCGGGGCGGGAGGACCCTGAGCCCGGGAGGCAGCTGCGGGCACAGTCGGGCTCTCACCGCTTCCGCGTCGCCCCGTTCACACACAGGCCGGCCCTCCCTGCCCTGGCAGCGTTGTGGGGAGCACCTTCTCATTCGCGTATAACTTTACTTTTACGTGGTAATCACAAACTTTCACCTTGGCTTTTTTTTTTTTAATGGCAATAAGTATTTTAAAGAGTACGTATTTGTGAATACTCATTATATTTAGTTTAGTGATTTGATACATACCCTTGCTGCAACTTAATCATTTTTACCCCATGATCTTCTCTCCTTTCTTCTCTAAATCTCCTTCCCATCTGCACTGAGATCACCTCTCTGCCTCCTAACATGGCTCTTTATTTTCCTCTTGGTTTTTTTTTTTTTTTTTTCCGAGACAGGGTCTCGCTTTGTAGTTCAGGCTGGCTCTGAGCTCACTATGTAGCCCAGACAAGCCTCGAACTCAGCAATCCTCCTGCCTCTGCCTCCCGAGTGCTGGGATGACAGGCGTGAGCCACCATGGCCGGCACTGTGGTATGTGGTATTGATGGCTGGTGGGCGTGAGTCTCCACGCCCAGCATTGTATGTGGTTACCGGGGATCGAACTCAGGACCTTGCGCTTGCGAGGCAGGCGCCGGAACCACTGAGCTAACCCTCTGGGCCACTCTTGTTTTGTTTTATTTGAGACTGGGTTTCGCTTTATAATTCAGGCTGGCCCTGAGCTCACTATGTAGCCCAGGCAAGCCTCGAACTCAGCAATCCTCCTGCCTCTGCCTCCCAAGTGCTGGGATGACAGGCGTGAGCCACCACACCTGGCACTGTGGTGTGTGGTATTGATTACTGATGGGTATTGTTGTATGTGGTTACTGGAATCAAACTCAGGACCTTGAGCTTGCTAGGCAGGTGCCAAAACCACTGAGCTAAATCTCTGGCCCTATTTTGCTCTTTAAATTGTTTATATTATGGGTCTTTTGAGATTCAAAAGAGAGACCATAGGATATTAACTTTTTTGGGACTGACTCAGTATTATAGTCTCAAAATCCTTCTACTTCACTTCAGATGCACAATTTCCACCTTTTCTCTATTTGTCTGTCTGTCCGTGAGCACGGAGGCTGCTTCTGCAAACTTAGCTCTTGAGGCTTCCTCTGGCCTAAATCTGGACAGGCTTGTGGAAGTCCAGGCACCTGGAGTACGGCTCCAGCTCTTCTGGGAATATACCCAAAAAAGGTGTAGCTTTCAGATGCCATTTCTGTTTTTAGTACTTTGAAAATTTTCCATACAGATTTTCAAAATGGTTGTACTAGTTTATCTTCTCACTCCCAGTGTAGAGTTTCTTTTTTTTTTTTTTTGTGCAGCTTCACCAGGATTTGCTGCATCCTTGATAATGATTGTTTTTATTGGAGTAAGTGGATTCTCAGTGTTGTTTTAATCTGCATTTCTCTCATGAGCATTTTTCATGTTTCTAAAATGTTAGTGGTGTCTTTACTGAGTGGGGGACCATAAAATACTTTTGTTAGAAAAGAGTCCCCAAGTAAAATATTTAGATATAATTCCATAACCATGTTATATTTATTTTTATGGATTTGAAGGTGATAAAAAATATTTATGTTAATGAAATTACAATGCTAAATTCCAAACTTCATTAGAATTACACTAACTTTGAGTGAGATGTTAAATTACTATAATGAATAGAATAAGAATTATAAAACCAGTTAAGAGATTTAACGTGGGGTTTTACAGAATACCACACTGAAGCATTGTCTGTAGTTCCGTTTTCTTGCGGTCATAATTATGTGAATAATTACTCAATTTTACAACTCTATTAACATTTTTCAGGCAACCTAACGGCATGTCTTTCCAAAATGTTTCTCCAGACCAGACAACTCACTGGCCCAAGGCCACATTTCGGGAGAGCGGGGACTGGATGGGCGTTAGAGGAACAGCTTAGACCCTTACAGGGGAAAATCAGGAAATGGGGTTGTGGAAGATGACAGTCAGTCTGGTTTCTACCCAGGTTTGTATCATTTTCTTTTCTAAAGGTTACTCTGTTCTCCTCAAAGCCTCAAAAATGTGGAAGGAATCAAGGTATTGTTGTCAGGGCTTCCGGCAGCTACCTTGTGAGGAGCTCACAAAGAACTAATTCTTCTCCATAAGCGAAGAGTATCTGTGGACACACGCAGCTCAGACCACTACAGTTTAAACTTTCCACCAACTGGGATAAGCATGTCATGCTTGAGAGCAGCCCCTCCCCCAGGGGAAACCGGGGGTACTCTGCCAGGCTGTTCTAAAAGGAAGCAGTTCGTGCCGATTCCAGGAAGTCTTCTTACTTTTCATGGTTGTCCCTCTAACCTGAAGAAGACCAAACCTCATGCGTTCGGGGGGCATTGTGTAGAGCACCCACCTTTCATCTTCGGTAATTTAGCCACAGAAATTAAAATACGTGACTGTGGTAACAGCTTCCTCCACATACAGAATGACTGAACGGTCGTGCAGTCCCACGAGCACGCCTGGAGAGGCCATCGCTTCCAAGGGGTAGAGGTCATTTTCCTGCTTTACCAGATCCCAAGACACGAGGAGCCAAGTCACTTCCAAGACACGGACTCTCCGGAACAGAACAGACCTTCGGACTCCGAGATATTCCACCTGCACGGTTTTCTTTCTCTATCACGACACACAGAAATACGGACACTTCCCTGTAAAGCGAAGGGATGTTTTCTCAAAAGAAGGGTCTCTGCTGCTGCCTCGGGACGCACTCCATTTCTTCTTGCTCTTGAAACCTGCTGGGCTTTTCAGCCATCCCGTAGGTGACAGTCTCTGTGCGTGTCTGTCCTTGCTGATCTAAGATGATAGCTATGCGCTTACACACTGCAGAGATCCATCATCATGTATCTGTGTGTTCCATCACGTTTGATATCCAAATATTTTTCTTTGTACTTTAAATACACTAAAAAGTATAAATGGAAAGCAAAAAAGTCAGTATCTCACCCAAATAATAAACTGAAGCAGAATAGAGAGATTCCTACCTTAAAGTGCACCGATGAGCTTCCAGGCATTGCCCGTGATGGGAGGTGGCCAATAAGCTGGGAGAAACAAGCCAGCCAGACACAGGAGGGGCAGCTCTGGCCCCTGCTTCACACAACAGTGAGGGGCAGTGCAAGGGGACTGAAGAAAGGGCGGCGGTGACCTCCCTCGGCCCCCAGTGCTGTCCACCTGCTCTTTGGGCGTCTGTCATAAATCGAAGCTAATGAGGAAAACTCATGCTGAAGTCCTGGTAAGTTATTGTGCTAATGAGACCAGACCTTGTGTTTTAACAGAGAAGCACCGGCAGTTACATAATGCGGTACGATGACTGCGGACGGTCTGATCTCTGCCACTATGATTCTTGGACAAGAGGAGAGAGGAGGGTGCGAGGAGGGAGAGGAAACGTGGAGTGGTTTTCATTATCTCGATTAAAATCAGACCATGAGGTGACGGCTTTCTCTGTAAGGAACAACAAAAAACACATTATAAGAAAACCCCTGACCACACCCTGTCAAGCCAGTAGAGCCGTGTCTTTGCTAAATGATGTACCAACCACAGGCGCAGGGGCAGTCGGAGACCCCACGGTGCCGGTCGTTATCTGGTGCTGACGTTGGCCTTCCATTGTTTAACCCAGGAGCACCTTGAGCTGCAGGTGTCTTGTTCACCACGGGACCCGAAAATCTGGCGCAGCACAATCAGGACACAGTCACACATTCCTCCCAGAGTGCACACAGCCCAGAGAAGGAGGGAAACCCAACCAGGTCCTATAGAAAGCCAAGGGATTGATTTTCTGGAAGAGAAGGAACTGGGTTTGCAAGTAAATAGTTTTATTCCTAAGCTGTATTTCAAAATATATATCCATTGGGCAGATGATTCTTCGTGGTGTGTGAATCACAGTCTGACAGAAATCAGAGCAAGGCCAGTGTTGATTCTGAGTGTGGACTGGCCGCAGAGCAGCAGTCTTAAATGATGGCGCCAGCCTCACAGGAGGCTGTGCGCTGAGCGAGGCAGACACACAGCAGGACCAGCACTCTGCCCTGAACCAGCCCTCGCCTCCCCCTCCCGCTCCCTTTTGTTCAACGTCTCTTTCTTTCCTTCCTGGTACATGGGTCAGTGAAGCATTTTCATCCTAACTGAAAACAACAAAGCATGTGCTCAGTGTCCTGCCCCGCCCTTCACCCTCATGGGCAGGTAACTAAGTTGCTCTAAGTTGTTTCCTAAAATAAGAAAGATGGTACAGCCTACACTAGAGGGTTCTTTTGAGGGTGAAGTGTGTGAACCGACACAAGTGCTTACAAGAGCATCAGACATTTAAAATCCACTCTGTATACATTAGCTCGTGTCACTACATGCATTCGCACTTACAGAAAATCCACACTCTTAGCTCCCGATGGCCACCAGCAAAGCACGGGCCATCTCCCTAATTTGTGGAAATCTCTAGCCATGTTTAAACCTAAAAGGAAGCATACAGCCCAGCTAACCGATTGGAAAGCATCTCTCTAATCGTTCATCGTGACAGATTCCTTTTAGAACGACCCAGGAGCTGTGGAGTCATGCAACCAACTGACAAGTTCAATTTCTAGTCAACAAACACCCTTCATTTAATGTAATTTATGGCGTTATTTATTTGCTAGGTAAGTTGGGAAACTTGCCGACCCTCTCTGAAGCCCTTTAAAGTTGAGAGGTATCGTACGGAGTTGCAGGTAGATGGTGATGTGCCAACAGCGTGGCTCATATAACCACAAAGCAGCTGCCCACTCCTGGCGACACCCACGCTCCTGTCCTCACCGCCCAGTCCCGATCCGCATGCTCCGTCCGGAAGAAGTCGGGGTCCCCGTGCTGGCGCAGGGTATTGAGACAATGAAGGGCCAGAAGAAGTCTCCCCTGTGTCACTGCCCGCTTCCTACATCCTGGCCCTTTGGGGAGGCAGGGCTGCTGGCGGACAGAGCCCAGCCAGCCACGCAGAAGCCACTTTAAACGTGCAGGACCGCAGAAGGAACTGACCCCAGGAGACCAGCGGCTGGGTGGTGGAAGCCACCGAGAAGCCAGGGGGAGAGGGGGCCATTCTGTGCGGGGCAGCAGCAGCAGGCTGAGGCCACAGGCAAGGGGCGCCACGTTTTCTATCTGGATGCCACCCCGAACCTCACACGCTCAGAGGCGGCACTGTGGGCAGTGACTGAATGACGGGGTTCGTGTCGGGAGGGGAGGCCGGTGGGAAGGAAAGCTGTCCGGCCTGGAGCCAGCCAGCTCCGGTCACAAACCAGAGCCGAAGGGGACCCCCTCCTTCCAGCTGTGGTACTGTATATTTTGTCCCAGCATGAGGAAAGTGACAGACACTGGTGGATAGCATTTCTGGAGTAGCTCCTGGGGCATATATTTGCAGGTAGTTTGCAAACTGCTGGAAAAGTATTGGAACGACTGATTTTTGCTAATTCAACTCTCTAAAAGCTAGCTCCCTGGCCAGCGAGTCCAGTCTGCCTCGTCGCTGCGGCTATCCCCATCGGCAATTCAGCACTCATTGTTCTTAGCTCTGTACAATGTACGAGTACGAATAAGATACTTGCTTCCTTAAGGGACTCATGGCTCATTTAGTGAAAAATGTAAGGCATAAAATGTGGCATAAAAACGTAATAAGCTAAGAGGTAACTTATAACAATGTTGATCAGCCTGGAGGACATTATGTTAGGTGACATAAGCCAGACGCAGAAAGAGAAATGCCACAGCATCTCACTTATATATAGAATTAAAAAACTGCGAACTCATAGCAGCAAACAGGGGAATACGGTTCGCACAGGTGGTGCAATGAGACACTCGAGACAGTTTAAAAAATCAGTTTACAAAATCTCAGCTTAGACAAGAAGAATAAATTCAGAAGATATATCAGGTAACACAGGGGCTACAGTTCTCAATGGCGTCTATTTGAAAATCCTGAGAGAGCAGAGTTCGTGTTCCTACCACAGAACACAAGCTTGTGAGCTAGTGGCCATGGGAATCTCCTAGTTGTACCGCTCCACAGCGCGTGCACGTGTCAGAGTGGCGTGCTGTATGTGATCAATACACACCAAACACCGAAAAAGAGAAATCCAGTGAGCTGTGGAATATGGAATTGGGTGTTTACTTTTGACTTCATTCTTAGAGCTGATGGCACTTCTGTAGCTAGCAACACAGAGGGCTCTCCACCCCTGGGCAGTGTAAGAGGGCGACCGCAGACCCCGGCGACAGGGCTAAGGGCACAGCGTGCTCCCTGGGCACCGGGCGTGGTATGCCCCCTCGTCGTGATGACTTGGTGCCTGAGTCAGATCTCTGCTGGCAGTCGCTATGGTTTTCTATGGCTGCTGCCGTGGAAAATAACCGCAAACCTAGCGCCATAAACAAGGTGAGTTGACATCTGATAGATCCAGGGAGCTGAAGTCTGATGCTGGTCTCAGCAGATAACGGCCGGGGTCCCCTCGGGCCCCCGAGGGTCCAGGTCCAGACTCCAGAGCCTCATCTCCATCCTCACGGCCAACGTGAGCCCCTGGGAGCTCTCCCAGGGCGTCACTTGGTGCTTCTATCTCCTGCTCCAACATTTAAAGGGTTCTTGAAGGGACAGTGGGTCCACTAAGCTCCAGGCTCGTCCTCTAATTCCACCCCCGGGCTTGGTCTTCTCTTGCTGTGTGGGTGATGAGGAGTCAGGAAAAGGTGTCTCTGAAGAAGGATTAACCGTCCTGCCGTCACGGTCAAGTTTGGTTGGATGTGTGCAGCACGGACTGGCCTCTCCCTTAACAACCTCTTCCCCTGCCCTCCTGGCATTCTCGCCCCCCCCCCACAGCCGCCCGTGAGCAATCGGGATCACACACGCACAGCAGCACCGCCTGGCCCTCTCTGTGCCGGTTGCACGGTGGAGACCCCTTCCGGAGTCTGCCTGCGAAGGAGCGGGGTTTCCCGGCAGTAGGGGAGGCGAGTCACACGGCATCCAGGCTGCCCGCCGCCGGGCGAGAAGCACCAGTCCCCCGCTTGAGGCTCCCTGCATCGCCTCGGGAGCAGCGGGCACGCGCGGGGCCGCCTTTGCCTTCCGTCACGGGCCCCTGCTTCGCCCACGGGTCTCTCACCACGACCCGCCCGCACTGGGGGGAGCCAGGGCCCAGACTGCTCTGCTCCTCTGTCGTGGTCCCGGGACGCGTCTCGGCGTGTCCCTGCGGGGCGCCCGTGGGCGCAGGGGAAGCGAGCGGAGGGCAAGAGGGAGCCAGGGCGGCCAAGGGCTGGGAAGGGCGCGGGCTGGGCGACGGGCCTCTGGGCTCCAGCCGGCAGCGTCCTCTGCCGCGCCACGGGGACAGGCCGCCGGCACCTCTGCGACCTGCGGTGCGGCCTACTGTGGACAGCGTACAGAACAGCTTATAAAACGACTGCAGGCAGTGAGGTCACCGTAAGCACCTAAAAGAGGAAAGATTTTATGTCGTAAACACAGGACACTTCACGTCTTTATTTTCTGTTGGGAGCAGAGGAGGCAGAGAACTATGTCTTTCAAAAGCACTAAAGTAATAACTGCTTCTTCATGCGCGGCTCGTTATGAACGCGTCGCCGTTCGGGCCCCGGAGCCGGGTGCGGGGAGCTGCGAGGTGCGGCTGGCCCTGCGCCCGGGCTTCTCCGGGGCGAGCCCAGGAGACCCCGCCGGGAGCGGCCGGAGCCCTGCAGCGGGCGGACGCGGGCCAGCGCCCGGAGCCCGGAGGAGCCGGCAGGCCGCCCGCGAGCGCTGCGGAGCCCGGCCGGGCTGCGACCCCTCCGGCTGCGCCAGCACGGACAAGCCCCGCCTCCTCCTGGCTTCTCCGTTCCCAAGCCCCAAGCGGAAACAGCCAGGTATCCGGTCTTTCCGGACGTCCTCGCTCTTCTTGTTCTCACCTTCAGGATCGGGGCAGAAGGAGGAAGGGTCGGAGGACAAACGGACACACGGCTCCTCGCTCGAGGTGGGCGCTGTCTGCGGGGAAGCCCAGGCCTGCCCCGCCCCCCCCAGCCGGCGCAGCTTTCCGTTTCCGTTTCCGTTTCCATTTCCGTTTCCGCTTCCTCCCTTGGATCCCCGGCGAACGCCGGGCTTGTGGCTCTGACTCAGCAAGCGGCCGCCCCGGTGAGCGCTGCCCTCCTTTTGGGCAGCTGTGCGCCTCGGGGTCCCTCCGAGTGCCCTGTGCGCACAGGTGGCGCCCTGGGGAGGGGACCGGGCGGTGAGGCCGCGACACCGTCAGAGGGGAATTTCTCGCTAAACGTTCAGAGGCGAAGCACGGTGGAGGAGCTGGCCGCGGGGTCCGGCCCTTGACACCCCCTGACGTCTCTGCTTCCTGTCTGCCACACTGTGCGCTGGTTTTCCTCTGCCGGGCCCTCTGCCACGCTGCCTGCCTAGGGGCCAGCCAACTATGGACAGAAACCCCTGCAAAGCAGAGCCAAAATAAATTCTTTCTCCGTTCAGCTGTGGACCTCGGGTATTGTGTCCAGCAACGAACACGTAACTAGAACACTGCTGCAGCGTCTTTCTCCCCAGCCCTTCAGCGCTCTCTTAGGGCTCCATGGGGGGAGGGGCGGGAAGGACTGAAGCTTAGGAAGAAGGGGGAGGGGCTCCCGTCCTAAGCTCCTGTGGAAGAACTTCTTCCATCACGTCCTTGTTCTCCTAGGTGAGCATTAGGGCTGTGATCATGCAGTTTGTCGTGGGTTTTGGATAAGACATCACTAGGTACAGAGCATCCTTCTCCTGCATCAGGACAGGAGCCTCGTGACCATTTTCCCTTTGTGTAAGTAACAGTCATCTAAGTGAAGAAACTTCCAGGCTCAGGGTCTGTCCTCTCCTCACCAGCCTCTGCACGGGCCAGTCCACTTCGATGAACCGGTGGGTACCAGGACACCTGTACCGTGATTTCTCCATGGGTTCTCCTACATGTGCAGGTATGTGCTGGCTTCTGCTGAAGGAAGAGCTTTCTCCTCCGCTGCTCAATCTATCACTCATCCATCCATCTACTTATTCTCTTTGACACTGAGGACTTGTGGTTCAGACACCAGTTTAATACAGGCCTGTTCCAGAAAAGCGTATCAGCACATCTCCAAAATGAGGACATGCACGCGCGCGCCCGCACGCACATGCATGCAAACACACACACACACACACACACACATGGGTGGAAGTGCGTTTATCTATTGAGGTTGATGGACCTTTGAAGTTCCTTCACTGGCCCCACCCTGGGGTCACTGTGGACTCTGTTTCTTGTCACTTCTTGTTCTAAAGTACAGTGGTAACTACTGTGCCTGTGAAAGGACTTGAAAAGAAGCAGACTACGAAGGGGAGTACGACAGGTGGGATTCTGTCTTCTGAATTAAAAAGTAGCTTTATAGAGGGCAAACTATTTTGGTTTCTTTTATAAATACCACTTCAAGTGCTCTCAACTACAGCCCTGAAGGCCATGTGTTTGCTTCAACATTCAGAAGCTGGGGAAACCTTTCTGGCTCCTCCCCCTCCGCACTGGGTGGAGGTCGGTGAGAGTGGGCTGAGCGGATGACAGGTGCTTGCAGTATACATCTGCGTTGTTTCAAGATATGTTTCTTTCTCAAGCTGTTTATGAGAGGATGGAAGGGAGGGATCTTCCTTTTTTTTTTTTTTTTTTTTTTTTGAGACAGGGTCTTGCTTTTAGTTCAGGCTGGCCCTGAGCTCACTGTGTAGCCCAGGCAAGCCTCGAACTCAGCAATCCTCCTGCCTCTGCCTCCTGAGTACTGGGATGACAGGCGCGAGCCATCATCCCTGGCACTGTGTTGTGTAGTACTGGTTGCTGGTGGTGGTGAGTCACCATACCTGGTATTATATGTGGTTACCAGGGATTAAACCAGGGACCTCATGCTTGCTAGGGAGGCACCAGAATCACTGAGCTAAATCGCCAGGCCAGGGATCTTCTAAAAGTGACTGCCACACTCTCACCTCTATTTGAAAGGAAAGAAATAGGGTCAAAGCTGGGATGAATTAGCTGGTGGTCCCTGCTTCAGAATTAGAGAGACCGAGTTCTAGTCCCAGATCTGCCACGTCATGCATGTGGCCTTATTCATAGGCTGGATCCTGATTCTCCCACATGCACAGTGGGGGTCATCCCCAGGCCGTCTCAGTGGTGGCATCTTCCAGCCCCCCAGTGGGCCAACCCCCTGCCCCCAGGTTTCAGCTGCCCGTATGTAGTCCCTGTTGCAATGTGCCTGGCAGCTCGGCCAGGGCCTTGTCCTTCAGGAAGGTTGGCCTGGGCCTGGGCCTGGGCTTCTGCCCAACCCTCCTTTCATGGGAAAGCCCTTTAGTCTTATATTAGATGAGCCAAGTCCTGGTCCTCATCCCAGAGGCCCAGTGTGCTAAGTTCAACTCTTCAAAATGTTTCAAATAATAAGTAGCTAAGCAGAGAAAACTCTATGTCTGTGTCACTGCCAGTCTGGGAGGAGAGCTCTGGCCCGCCCTCCCCCTCCGTCCCGGGCAGTGGAGGTGGCACTCCAGGGGACAGCCGGGGCAGCAGCAGAGAGGACCCCGGGCTGCAGGGTCCCTGGCTCTGGAGCCCCGTGCTGGGGGCGTGTCCTGTACGTTCCTCCCGGGACTCGCTCCTTCCTTCTCTGCTTCACTAGACCTGTTCTGGGAGACACAGCAGCAGACACTGGCCTCTTAGGGCAAAGAAATAATATCAGTGGTGAAAGTATTCATAACTCCTTCGAGGAAACTCGCATAGCTTTATAGCATTTGAAGCTTTATCAGTGTCCACAAATTTACTATGTGACATGAAACAAATCAGACACGTGAGCTTAAACATCCTGTGGCTTCTCCTGTGTAAAAAACCCAGAGTCATGATAAAGGAATGAAGCAGAGAGATTGTTTTCCAAGGGAAAGGGGATCAAGAGATGGAGGAGGGATGGAATGAGGGATAAGAAAAGAATTAGGATGTGTTGTCTCTGTGCACCAACTCCACACTGCAAACGTGTACAAGAGGAAGGTGGTCCAGGGGTGCGGGGAGGGGAAGGGAAGGGAAAAAGAGATAAGATGTGATACGTACAGTTCCGCACAAAGAATGTAAACACTGTGTACTACACACATATACTAATAAACTAAAACTTAAAAGCAGAAGAGGAAGTCACTGGGACATCCTGCTCCGCTCTGGCCCTGACCTGCTGCGCTGCTTCCGGCCACCATGAACTGAGCGCCAGTGCTCAGCCACACCTTTCCGGCACAGTGTTCCTGCCTTGCGCTGACTGTGGACTAGTCCTCCGTACCCTAAGATAAATTAAATCTCTCCTCCCATAAGTTGTGGGTGCTGCAGTACTGTGTCTCATCAATGAGAAAGCTCATGGATGCATTTCTAAAGCCTTCAACCTTTGTTTCTTAAAAAAAAGCTATAATGTCTGAAGAAATTCCAGATGGCAGTTCATATTGCGTGCTCTGTGGATGGTATGTTCCTGATATCTGGAGAGAAAGAAGGACTTGGAGTTGGAATGATCAGGGCAGAGTGTGGGTAGGAAAACCACAAGCAAAAGGAGAACGGAAGTAATGACAGAATTCCTTTGCTGAGTTATTACTGGATTCTGTAACTTGATGATACTGCCATGGTCCATAGATCAGATGTGAAAATTGAATAAGATAATGTAGGATATTTATATAAGCTGCAATGATATGGACAAATTTAATATCTTTTAAGAAGCATTTTTATGCTCAGGAAGGAGGTCATATGATTGCTGTATGGTTTACAAACCACACATCCTGCAAATTCTTCCACACAGTGAATTTCTTTGTGTGGAAAATATGCCACACTAAAGTTGAATGAAACCGGCATTCATACCAGTTTCCTGAGCAAGAAGAATTGAATGAATTCTAGCTATGTGTTCTACCGGGCTGGACCCAACTGAGGGATTCAGAAAAGGCAAGCAAAGTCTCTGAATGCCACACCCTCCATGTGGAGTGGGACAGACAGACTGCTTCAGAGCGGGTGTGACATCCCGGACTAGTCACCCAGCACGAGCCGTGGGGAGACTCCGGGAAGACGTTCTGAGGAGCAGCTCGAGCTGAGAGAGAATATGCCCAGAGCAGTGTCTTAGTCAGTTTGCTCATATCTAGGACAGAACAACTGACCCAATTTAAGAGAGTAGAGATTCAGTTTGACTCCTATTTTCAGTTCGGTTGGCTGGATTAAGGCAGGAATGCTGG
This sequence comes from Thryonomys swinderianus, assembly GCA_004025085.1. Lineage (NCBI taxonomy): Eukaryota > Metazoa > Chordata > Mammalia > Rodentia > Thryonomyidae > Thryonomys > Thryonomys swinderianus. Next base: position 12,229 of record PVIC010024402.1, on the reverse strand, counting down.
AGAAAAGCTCACATCCTCGTGGCCAGGAAGCAGAGAGAGGAGGAAGGAGCAAGGAATGGAGGAGAAACATCCAGGTCACCCCCAGTGACCCCTCCTCACTGTGCAGCCTGCCGAGAAGTATCCGCTCCCATGATCCAAGCCGGTCACCTTCCAAATACATGAGCCTCTTGGGGGACACCCCGACCTAACCTTGACAGATCGGAAGATGAGGATACAAAAAAGCATCCTGTGCTCCAACAGATCATCATTCCAAATGACAAACAGAAAGGCAAAATAGTTCAAACCGATAGAGCAAGATTAACGAATGGGGAAGGCTGTGACTGGTGAGGCTGTGCGGTGGGAGCGGCCTGTCTGGGAGCGGGGTCTTCAGCCAACAGCAGAGGCTGGCGGGAAGGGCTGGGAGGAGAGAAGCCTGGGATCAGTAAGCAGAAGCGATGCTGAAGAAAAGCAGGCTCACAGGCCACCGTAGCCTCCCACGTTCCTGAATTGGACCACATCACATAGGTGTCTTCCTGCCTCTGGGCCCTGACTTCCTGTTTCTTAAAGCACTGGCTGTAGGAAAAGTATAATTAATTGGAAGTTTTCTCTTTGCTTCTTTGAAGTAAAAGCCTTCTCCTAGCTTCTTGTCAATTGCAGGAGCCGCCCCTTTGAAACCTAATCATCACAGAAGATGTGATTGCCCCATTTTCCAGTCTCCATGGAAGGGCAGGGCCATCACTTGACAAGGGCCAGTTAGCAAGTGATTTCATTGGCCAACTTAGTCCTCAGTGTCCTTGACTACTTTCTAATAACTCCCCAAGAGCTTAGTTTCCATGGAGTAGAGTTCAAACCCTGTCTCCTATTGCAAGAATCTGCAATAAAGCCTTGTTTGCTTATTTAATTGGTCCAAGGCAAGTTTTCTAAGACAAAAACAAGTGAAGAAAGAGAAATGGACAAAGAATTAGAGCAAAGATAGCAGCACTGTGGGCTCTGGGGTTGCTGAGCCACGGAGACATTGATCTACATCCTGGCTGTGTGCCCGGGCCCAGGGTTTTCTCTGGGTTGTTGGACTGGCCAATTGTTCACGGGCTGAGAGGAGCCAGTGTTTGGCCTCCTCATCGTAAACAGCACCTGACATCTAGTCCAGGGCCAGCAGGACACAGCTTGGAATGTTCGAGAAAAAAGCTTTTCTACAGAGGACGGAGGCACTGGCTTTGAAGAGAATGCTTTTACTCTTAAACATCAGTGGACGGAAGATCTTGGGCTCTGTCATCTGGTCGAGGTGCCTCAGTGAAGCTGGAGGGCAGACAAGTAGAGGTAAGTAGCAGAGTGAGAGCTGCGTCCAAAGAGGACAAAGCAGTGATCTCACCGACCGTTCCTCATTCCCTGTGCTGTCCTTAGGCAAAGCAGCTAAAAATCCCATCACGTTTTATTTCCTCTGTGCAGCCTTCAGGTTCACAGAAGCAGTGAATTTCACTGACGCGCTGACAGCTACCCGATTTGCAAACCACCCGAAGCCCAAGTTGCGCACGCTTTGTGACAGGGTTTGAGCTGACCGGACCTAAGAGCACGCCGGGTTTCCTGTTCCTGCGTGCCTCTGCTGGGTGCTGCGTGGCCAGAACCGGGCTGAGGAGCAGCCTCCCTGGGGCCTCGCTGGCTCCCGGGACACCGGCAGCCGCCAGCCCTTGCTGGCCGCGTCTGCTCGCTGAGGGCTTTCTTTCTGGGAAGGTAGGGGACTGAAACCAGGGCCTCCAGCTAGAACTCTATCCTCAGTCACTTTCTATTGTGACTTTAAGACAAGGTTTCATAAATTTGCTGAGCTGTCCCGCCGTGCTCAAGCTTGAGCTCTTCCTGCCTCGCCTTCCCAGAGGGCTGGAGTGATGGACGCGCTGCCTTGTCTGCCCGCCTGTGGCTCCTCCGTCACTGGATTCTTCCGTGGTGAGCTTGAAGGGCCAGTGCTTGTGCTCTGAGGAGAGCTGGGAAGCCAGGGGCAGGGGCGCCGCAGCTCCGTGTCCTTCCCTGGTGACCAGCCATGGTTCTGCTGGTCTGGCCTGGACCACTGAGGAGAAATGTCTGTCATTCAGCACAATCCTTCCCTCAGCCTTAAATGCTGTGGATCTTCTGACGCTTCCCCCTTGTGCATCTACTTCAGACTCTGAGTCCAGGCTCCCCTCAGTCACTGCTGAAAAGGACGAGCGCTTGGGGCTGAGGCCTTCCCTCCTGAGGCTTCCTCTCAGGCCTCCCCCGATAGCCATGCCCTAAACTGATCCCACCTTCACTTCACCAGACCCCAAGTGAAGTTACAATCTCAAAAACAATGCTATATTGGAATTTGAATCTTATTGCTTATATTGAAATAAACCCCAGATGAATTTTAGAAAAAAAACAATGTGAAAACAGTAAATAAGGAAATGAAAAAAATTTGCTCCTTCAGTGTTAGTGGTGCTTTTTAAACTGTAAAAATCTGCTAAATAAACCCATGAGCCTTTGCAAAATGTGGCCTCTACTCGAAGATAACATCTGTGCCCCTGGATTCCTTTGGGAACTTTGTCTCTTGTGAAGAGTGATTTTCAAAGGAATTGAAAGAAAAGCTTGGTGTTTGTGGGTGAGACTTCAGAACACTGGGAGTTTATCAGTAATTCTACCACCGACTTGTATAATTACCACAAATAAAGAGATACATATATACCTGTGCATATGTATTATCTAACTAGAACCTCAGAAAAAAGAATAAATTCAGATTCATATTAACAGTTCCATTAAAATAAACACCAGGTGAAGGAAGAAGAAACTTTAGAAAGCTAAACTTTTGAAACTACTGATAATATGGAAATTTTACTACCTTGAGAGTGGGAGAAACTTTGTAAGTAAAATCAAAATCTATACTAACAAATGTTATGCTAAATTTCTATGAAAAAATTAAAATTTACTGCATGATATTAGAAATACAGTACAACACAAAGTAATAAATTAGGAAAGTATAATAAATATCACAGAGAGCTAATATCTTTAAAAAATGTTTTCAAATAAGCAAAGGAAAAATAATGTAAAAAAATATTTTTAAAAAACTCAATTTATTTACTGAAAAGTACAAAAAAAATCAAAGAGGCACCCTTGAAATTATCAGATGCTCAAATTATTTTTAAAGTTTTATAAATATTAACAATTATGGAGAAAAATCATCTTACATCTATCAGCATCTACCTGGTCTGGTCAGACATAATCTGTTGCTCAAGAAAATATCATGTAACGTTATGACTAATGAAGGAATTTCACAATTTATTCATGTTTCATTGTGTATTGATGGTTTTTGCTTTAATTACCCAACATGTACTTACATTACTTAAAAAAATAATTCTAGCACTAATAGAAACCCTGCTGACAGTTTGTTTTGTTTTATTTTGTTTTCTTGGGTGGGACAAATTTCTCAGCTAGGAAGGTAACCAGTAGAAATATCTTGTAAACATCATTCCCAATTAACCAAATGTGAGAACCTTAATTAGCATTTGGTTATTTCTCTCTAGTCCGCTGCTTGACACTTTCTATATTGTTGAATGAATTGTGAATAATCTCATTATTGAACACCTTTTGTTCTGTGTTTTGCCCCAGAACTTATGTTTGCTGAATGCCCACCACTGCTGGCCCCTCCTGCTAGAGGTGCTGCTAGGGTTACCGAGCAAATGCCAGGAGCCCACAAAATGTCACTTAGCAGCACTTCTTCATTTTGAACAAAAAATTCTCCAACAAATAAGCAATAAAGCAAACTTCCTTGGGGTAAAATTTCCAAAAATTAGAAATAATGATGTAAAATAAGTAAAATAATAATTTACATAATACGCTAAAAATAATTTTAATTCTATCATAATTGTTAAAAGTTTCAAGTCACAAAATAACAATACTGAGTGAGAAATTTTGCTGTGAGGATAATAATTTGTTCAAATTATTTTTCAAAGGCTTAAATGGAATTTTTTCTTTTACTTCTTTTCTTCTCTCTTTTCTGGAAAGAACAGCTAAGCACAATTAGGTCAGAGTGGTTTAAAAGAAATGATTTTTAGCCACTTACCCAGGAAGTTTGTTGAAAGTAAACTCCCTGATATCAAAACAGCTATGTAATATTACAATTTTTGAACTACATGGTATTTATTATTTTTATCTCAGAACAAAATTCAGGAGAGGAAAAGGCTTCACTGCCTTCTTTTTTATATGCTGTTTTGACACATCTGCTGTCATAGAGTCATTTTATTAACAGGAAGACATCTGAGCATGTATTATGTTAGTGTGAATCCCTGTTAGAGTAACTCTGGATAGGAATTATTCATCAAAAAGTGAATTCAAAATAAATGATTTCATTGATACTTACTGCAAAAGAAAGGAAAGAAAGAATGAAGATAAAAAGGAAAGCATGGAAACAAAGCTTATGTACATGTAGGGTGGAGCGGCTGAAGAGAGTGCAGGGTAATGAGAAAAAAAGAATCCAGATACATCATGCACTGGTACAAATTCTCAGTGATGAATGCGATCATGATGTGTTCCTCAAATGTACTAATAAACTCAGTTTATGAAAGAAATATTTATTGTAAGCTCTATTATTATATCATTCTTTTCATTTAAAAAGTAAAGTTTCTGAAAGGCATTGAAGAAAGAATTTTTAAAAATCGACCAGATTCTCAACCTTTCTGACAGATTCTGGATCGTGTGGTTCTTTGTGGCTGCTTGGAGATGCGAACATCTAGATAGGCTTTCCAATAAAAACTGTAATGAGGAAACATCGCAAAACCATTATGTATTTGAGCTGACTGGAAGCAATTCTTTGTTCATTTTCTCTCTTGCACTCTTGGATATTAACCTTTAGAATATTTCCCCACAGACTGAAGTCATTACTTTGATAGAAAAGGCCAATTCAGCCGGCGCGAGGGTCGGTTCTCTATCACCAGGAACCGGTCCTGGGTGGAGCTGGGAGGCTCAGAGGGAAACCGAGCGCTGTCAGATCTGAGCAGGTGGATGGACCCCCGCGCGGCGCCTGTCTGAACAGTGGGACCCACGCTCACGCGTCCCTCCATGCGTACCTGGTCGTCTGAGAGGCGAGGACAGGAACGTCGGCGGGAGGGAAGACTCCAGGGGCCGAGGGCCCACGATACACACAGGGGGTGCCGAACTGTGCAGAGAGGCAGGGCGCCTCGGACAGGGAGCCCACCAGGGAGGAGCAGAGGAGACGCCATGGCGAGGTTGGATGGAGGCCTTCCAATCGCTGGGTTTTGGACTGTTGCACAGGCCACAGGATCAACTGAAATATACTTGCAGGACTACAAGACTCCGAACATCAGTAAATAAGCTAATGATCGTTACAGCAATCATTCCTACAGTGTAAAGTTGCCTCTCACTTATATATCCGTCCCACCTGTTCTCAGCCTAGTACAAACTAGTGCGTACTTACCACTAGGAAACAGACCCAGCAACACCTAACGGTGCTGACTTTACTCCTCCCGCGCTCTCGGGGGCCGTGACCCGCACCTGCTGCAGCCCCTGAGCCCCGAGGCCCGGGCGGCGGGTCCTCGCGGGGGTGTCCGGACATCCGCCCTCCCGCCTGGGGCGCCGTGCCTGGGTGCCCTTCCGGGGCTGGCCCCAGCTGTCGGTGTCCGCGCAGCTCACACCGCCGTCCTCCAGGGCCCCAGCCAGGCCTCCGCACAGACCGGAGAGAAAACGTGGGAGAGCGGGGGCTTCCCCGGCCCGAGCCCTCGGCAGGACCACGATGTGCACAGGACGCCGGGGCTGGCGGAGACCAGGGGCTGTGGAGAGGGTCTCAGCGTCACACGGAAGAGGAAACTGCACAAACCACTGCTCTCTTCATTCGGCTTAACGGCCCAAGCGGAGGCGGCACCGTGTCCAGACCCTTGTACCAGGCCCGGCTCCGTCTCGGCCCGTGCTGCTTCACCTGCCTCCCGGGGCTACCAGGAGGCCGGACCTCGCCCCTAAGCCGCGTGTGGTCCTCGCGCCGCCTGCTCCCACGGAGAATCCGCCGCTGGCTTCACACAAAGCAGCGCCTTCCTGCTCTGCCCTCCAGACCAGCGTGTCTGAGGACTGTCCGCGCCACGCCCCGCGCCGGGCAGCCCCGTCTCCCTCACTGTTCTGAAGACAGGAGAGCCGGACAGCGGGAGTGACTGCTCCCAGGAGCGCTGGGCTTGGAGACCACAGGAGCTCGGTATCCTCATTCAGCCTTGCAATGTAAAATTTCAATTCGGCACCTGCCACTTTTATGCTGCTTTGTGTACATTTGTTTAATTTTGTGTTCTGCTTGTTTCTCAAATACCGAAAGACTATTTCTGTTCACTGGCCATGTGTCCATCACAATGTCAGTCAAACTCCAATCCTCTGGCCATAGAACCTGTTATATTTTCTATATATTGGGATCACATGACAATATTTACTCTTCTTTACTTCCTTGTAAAAGTTCTTATTTTTTCTCACTGCACAGGCCAAGACTTTTAGTATAAAATATGTAGCGATATATGTGGTATCTATCTGCATATGTACATATGTATGTATGTGTTAACAATAATTTTTTTCTTTGTTTAGTTTTCTTGAGACGGTCTTGCTTTGTAGTTCAAGTGGGCTCTGAAATCACTATGTAGCCCAGGCAAGCCTCCAACTCAGCAGCCCTCCTGCCTCTGCCTCCCAAGTGCTGGGATGACAGGTGTGAGCCACCACGCCTGGCAAGAATAATTGTTAAAAGTATGTGCACAAAATGAAAACTTTCAGAACTACACAGATACTACACATAAATACATACTTTTTCAACTTTGGGGAGAATGTTTGTAACATTGGCATTATTTCTTCCTTGCATATTTAATAGAATCTACTGATAATGCCATTTGAGCCTGGAAACTATTTCATGACTTTTGATAATTTCTATCTTTTATGTATGTATCTATATAAGGCTATCCTCTTGTGATCCTTTTTACATATTTATCAATCTGTGATGAATTGCCCGCATTTTTGATACTGGTCTTTGAGTGATTTGTACTTTTTCTCCTTTCTCAGGTTTTTTCCTGACGTTTCCTCTCCGGTTTTGCCATGAGTTCGTCCATTTCATGACTGTTCTCCAAGAAGCACTTCTGCCGACTTTGCCCATGACTCTGCTGCGTGCTTCGTGCTGGTTGATCCCCTGCTATTCCTGCCGCTGGTTCCTGCTGCTGCACTCAGGCCTCTGCAGCGCACGCAGGCGGGTGCTCCGGTCTGGGCTGGCCCACCCACTCGTCCTTTTCCGTGATAGCAATGAGAAGCCCTTGAGCTTGGTGGATAAAAAGACTTCACCTTCTTAAAAATAGTTTTTTGACTAAGATCGGAAGAGTTAATTTTACCAAAAATAAATGAATAAATACTTCAAAATGCACAGAGCAGCAATTTGCTATTCCAGTTACAGAATTTTTAAGAAGGTGATAGAAAGGAAAATACTGGAATAAGAGAAGACTTACAGGAGTCAGGCCTCTAAACAGTGGCGCTGAGGCAGCGTTGACTCCTCACGCACAGGACCAGCTGAAATGTGAGACTTCAAAGCCCTGACCAGCTGCTCTGGGTCTCGGACACAAAGCTGTCCAGAGATGTGACTCTGACATACGATGCCAGTTTCATGACCTCGGGCACTGCCATGGACCTCCTCAGGAAAGCCAAGGCGTTTCATTGATAGATATTGCATCTCAACAGGAGGATGGACACAAACTAAATATACAAAACAGTTGATTAATACAGCAATTATTTAGGTGAGCTATCAGGTTTCGCAGCATAACAAACCATTCCCAGACTCAGTGGTCTGGAGTGATAACTACACTTCCCAGGCTCACCGTCCCACCCAGCGTGGCAGGGGCACCATGCGGACAGGGCTCCCTGGAGTTTTTCTTTGTCCGTCTGGGCCCCAGCTGGGCAGGCCAGGAAGGCTGCGCTTCCCTCCGCATGGTCTCCATTCTCCAAGAGGTTGGACGAAGGAGGCCTCACAAAACATCATTCCAACCTTACTCTGGATCCAAGACAGGTCCCTGCCCAGCCCAGATTCAAGTCTCACCATCCAGACTCCCTGGCCTGCGAGACGCCCTTCCGCCTGGTCCTGCCGCCCGGATCACTCACGTGCGCGGAAGCCTCGGGCACAGAGAGTCTGCGCAGTCGATGTGAACAGGCTAAGGCAGCATGCAGGCAGAGAGCAGATGAGGATAGACGCGTGAATTAGCGTGACTTCCCATTCCACAGTGCGTGAGCTTGTTGGAACGTCACGCTGCGCCCCTAAATACACCCAAGTCCTGGTTGTTGGTTAAAAATTAAAATTCTGGGCCAGAGATTTAGCTCAGGGTTCTGGCACCTGCCTAGTAAGTGCAAGGTCCCTGGCTGAATCCCTGGTAACCACATACAACAACTCTGGCCATGGTGACTCACACCCACCAGCCACCAATACCACACACCACAATGCCGGGCATGGTGGCTCACGCCTGTCATCCCAGCACTCGGGAGGCAGAGGCAGAAGGATTGCTGAGTTTGAGGCTTGACTGGGCTACATAGTGAGCCAGGGGCCAGCCTGAACTACCAAGTGAGACCCTGTGTCAAAAAAATTAAAATACTTTTTCCACAAAGGGAATCTGGGGATAGCAAAAGCCAGGAGGATGAGGATGGGAGAGGGAAGTGAAACTGATCAAGATAGGACATGTGTATGCGGCAGTGCCCTAAGATGAAGGTGACACTATGAATCACAAAGACATACTAATTACAAAAAAGAAACTAAAGACTAAACAAATGAACACTTTCTAAAACAGGACGTAATTCAAAACTACCACGTGATGGAAAGAACGTTAAAAAGTCCTTGCTACAAACACTGGAAATAATGCAAGGAGAAGTTAAGTATTTCAGAGAAACGATTATAGAGCTTTCTGCCACTTTCTAGATTTTGTGTTGTAGAAGTCCTACGCTACAGATGTGCATGTGTGTGTGTGTGTGTGTGTGTGTGTGTGTGCATGTGTGCATGGAGAAGGGCAGCAGCAGTTTGACCTGTGCTTCCTCTGAGAGGACGTAGACGTCGTTTGTGACAAGGAAGGCTGAGGTGTGAACGTTTCCGTGGCACACCACTTGCCTCACATTTACAACAGCAGACGTTCTCCCCCTAGAGGGAGGGAAAAGTAATATCCCTGCAAAACTGCTCTCCTGTGCTGTGTCACAAGACCTTGTTTTAAAGTTATAAGCATCATTACATGAGCACAAATAATTAAAATGTAAAGAAGAAAACAGAAGAGCAGGGATTGGATGCAAATGGCAATTGATGTTTCTCCAATGGACTTAAAGTCCTCGGTATACGTGTGCTCAAGTTCTCTCTTGAGGGACACAGAGTAACAACAGAGGAGGCCCTGAAATACCCCGGACAGTGTATTGGGCAGAATCAGAGCAGGATTTGATACCTGGGGACATTAAGAAGCATAGTGCAGAGCATACGTGTTCAAGCTGCAAAAGCCCCACTCACAGGAGCCACTAACGAGGAAAGCATTGGTTTGTGAAAAAGAAGCCCTTAGTCTGTACTGATGAAAATGCCCAAAGTAAACATAGTACAAGATAGCCCAAATATATGAAGAATTATTTAATAATTAATGCCACAATCCCTGTCTCTGTGTGTCCTGCTGTGGTGGAAGGAAACAGAGGTCCCTCCAGAGCCTCTCTCGGTGGAATCCTAATACTGATCACCTCGCGAAGCCCTCAGCCTCCTAATCCCATCCCTCAGGGGGGCGGAGTCTCAGCCTGTGAACTGGGGGAGCAGATATTCAGCCCACAGCAGAATGTGTCTTGGAGACATGAGCACAGTACGGGATGTGAAAACAACTAGCCGCCATCTCTGGCTAAAGCAGACAGATGGCGTGAACTTATGTCACTTTTTCTGGGAGACCACGGAAGCATCTCTTGGGAGATCTGTGGGGTGTGAGATGTCCAGCAGACGTACAAGTGGAGGGCACCTTTCCCCATGGGACTTGTGAGTCCGAGCTCAGGCTGCAAGGAGGGAGCAAGAGAAGACATTCCACAGCCTCCGCTACAGGGAAAGGACAGAATGGGCGCACCTGATGCGTGGGTGTCTGACATGCAGAGCAGATTGCAAAAGTTGTGGAGATATATTTTGGTCTTCGACGGAAAAATACTACGATATACCTGGACTTCTTTTCAGACTCACTTATGAATTCGATGTCACCCCAGGCAGCATCCCAAAGGGATTTCTGTGGAAGTCGAGCCACTAGTTCTGACAAGTGCACATACTAATGTCCAGGTGTTTTGGCTGCAAGAACGCCTGCCCAAAAGAGCTGGGTGACTTATCTGAGGTCCCAGCCAGGACTGCCTTATGTGATACCCTGACTTTCGAGACTTTGTGCTGTATTTTCCTGTTCATCGTTTTCAGCCTCAGGTGGTTCCTCAGAGTACAAAACTCGTGCTGATGGCTGGATTTCCTTGCAGACAGGGGTACGACACAGAGGAGAGAGAGCCCCTGGAGGGGTATTTCTCTCCCAAAGATAGAGTGTGTCTTTGGGGTTGCTCCGGGGACACCTCCTGTCACCCATCTCTGTCCAGAACAAGTGGGATCCTTGGGACCAGTCCCTGGGGCACCTCGGAGGCCATCAGTCGATCTCAGGTGGGGGTGGCAAGGACAGTTGGATCCTAGGGTGGCTGTATCGGCACGTCCAGAGGGCCATGGGGACAGAAGGGGCCCACTGAATGGAAACCAGCTTATGTCGGGGAGAGGGAGAGCATTGCATGCCACGCCAGGAATCCGTGATGACATTAGCACATTAGAGGACACATGTATGCCAAGAAGTGTTTGCAAAGAGGAACAGTGAAGGGAGATGCGTCCTCCAAAATAACAAAACAACCTGTAAAACCACAAGCATGAAATGTCTGCTATTGAGCAGACATGGGCAAACACACTAGAGAAAGAGAACACAGTCCAGAGCAAACCCACCTCTGCACGACAATTCAGCCCACGAGGAAGGTGGTGCTGGAACCCAGTCAACAGCAAATGAGTTGTTCCATAAAAGTACCATGAAGTCAGCCAGCCGGTGGGGAAGAGGTAAACTGAGAGCTTGCCTTCATAAAAGGAACAGAAATAAACTCTGAGTACAAATAAAGACTTTCCAATAAAATGTGTGTCCAGTCAAACAGAAACGAGAAGATATTTTTCCAATCTTTGTCAGTGAGTCAAAGTCCGGCACCCATGAAAGAAAAGGTTAGCAGACTTTTCAGAGATGACGGTTAATGACTGTACATGACCAAAAATGACACTCTATCACGCCTGTCATCCCAGCACTCGGGAGGCAGAGGCAGGAGGATTGCTGAGTTCGAGGCTTGCCTGGGCTCCATAGTGAGCTCAGGGCCAGCCTGAACTACAAAGCAAGACCCTGTCTCAAAAAAAAAAGAAAATGACACTCTAAATTACACACAACAGCAACAAAAATCCTTCATGAAAATACCCACACACTTATCAGAGACATAATTATTTAAGGTATAAAAGGTGGAAAGAATCCTTACATACATTAAGCTGAAGGTCTTCAGGCCACATGAGATTCTGGGCCTGGCTGATCTTCGGGGAAGACATGGAAGCTCATGCTCAGAGACAGCCCCAGAAATCACTGAGGAGGCCACTACTTAGAGGGTTCTGTGGCCACTTGCGGGCCTCAAAGGGGACTCCTGGGTGGGTTTCAGAGCGTCCCCGACCCTTCGGCATGATGGACTCATCCCTTCCGCTGCCCGTCTCCCCGCTCTCTCTGCCACAGCCTGCACTGTACAGACCACTCACGGAACCCTGGGCATGGGAGTCCACCCCGGGCCCCTGTCCCTCCTGCTCCTTCCTCCTGCCTCCTGCAGGTAAAGGCCCATCGAAGGGAAGCCCAGGCCCTCCATACAACATGGATTGGCCTCAGTCATCTCCACAGCACCCTGAGGTTCACACCAAGACCCTGGTGTACACTGGAGGACTCAGAACACAGTGCCCTGGGCCTGTGACTCAAACCAGCAGGAGGGTGAGGGTGGGAGGGGAAGGGTCTCCACCCTCACTGAGCACAGAGAAACATTTTCTAAAGATACGCATTTAACTCCAGCACCTCAAAACGTTTTCAGAATAGGTCTCTGCTTCTTAATAAGCTTCACCATTGCATATCTTTTTCGGTAAAGACTCCATTGGTTTTATAAAGTAGACAAACCCTTTTCCAGATTTGGCTTATCGTTCAGTGTGTCTGCCCCATGA
>PVIC010024401.1:0-26030 GCA_004025085.1 Thryonomys swinderianus | reverse complement strand
AGTTGTAGAACCTGTTTAATTTCTTCTTTAATTCCTTTTGTGGCCCATTGGTTGTTTAACAGAGCGTTGTTCAATATCCATGTGTTTGGAGGATCTTGGAATTTCTTCTGCTATTCAGCTCCAGTTTCAAGGCACTATGTTCTGATAGTATACAGGGGATAACTTTGATTCCTTTGCATCTACTTAAGCTTGTTCTATGGGATAGAATGTGATCTATTTTGGAGAATGATCCATGAGCAGCTGAGAAGAAGGTATATTCTCGCTTTGAAGGTTGAAAAATTCTGTAGGCATATAATAAGTCTATTTGCTCCAATATTTGATTTAGCTCAAGTATTTCCTTATTGATTCTTTGTCCAGTTGATCTGTTAATTTGTGACAATGGAGTCTTAAAATCCCCTACTACTATTGTATTCATGGATATCTGGCTTTTCATGTAAAATAATATTTGTTTTATGTAGTTGGGTATGTTACAGTTCAGTGCATAAATATTATGATTTTTATTTCTTTCTCTTGGATATTTCCCTTTACGAGAATACAGTGAACCTTCTTTATCTCTTTTAAAAAGTTCAGGTTTGAAATCTATTTTATCTGCAAACAAGATAGCCACTCCTGCTTTTTTGCACTTTCCTGTGGCATTGAGGATTGTTTTCCAATCTTTTATCTTCAGTCTATGGGTTTCCTTCTGACTTAGGTGTGTTTCCTGTATGTAGCAGATTATAGTGTCTTGCTTCTTGATCCAATCTGTTAGTCTGTGTGTTTTAATTGACTCATTGAGGCCATTGACATTACTGGTTATGACTGATATGGAGAAATTGAGAGCTGCCATGTTTCCCTGTTCTCGGTTCTTTTCTTCTCAGTTTTTCCTCTTTTCTATTTAGTTTCTTGTTTGCCCCAATGAATTCACTCTCCTGGGTCTCGAGGGTATGGAATTTTGTGTGTTTTTTTCCAATATGTTCTTTAGGATGTTTTGGAGTGCAGGTTTTGTGCTTCTCAAGTTTTTCTGGTGTTCTTTATCATGGAAGTATCTTATTTCCCTGTCTATTCTGAAAGAGAGTTTTGCAGGATACAACAGTCTAGGTTGGAGGTTTTTTCCTGCAGTTCTTGAAATACTTCCCTCCACGCTCTCCTTGAACTGAGTGTTTGCATTGATAAGTCTGCTGTGATCCTAAAGGGCTTCCCTTTGTAGGTGATTTTCTTCCTTTTTCTCAGTGCTTTCATTATTTCATTCTTTTGTTGTACATCTGGAACCTTGATAATTATTTGTCTAGGTGTAGATGTTTTTATTTCACAGTGCTTTGGATTCCAATAGGCCTCATTTATCTGTATGTCTATATCTTTTCCTGTGAAGTTTTCTGTTGCTATCTCTGACCATAGCTTTTTTATGTCTTTTACACAGTCTCCTGCTTCCTCAGTGACTCCAGTCAGTATTATGTGATTTTTCTTTGAGTCATCTAGAAGCTGTTGAATTGATTTCTCATTGCCCCTTGCTCTTTTCTATAGATTATACCTTTCCTGTTTGTGGGCTGCTATGCTGTCCTCTAGAACTGAGATTCGGTTCTCTGGTTCATTCATCCTACTGCACAAGCTTTCATTCTCCTTCATCATTCCCTGGAGCTCTGCTTGAAGCTGTTTAAAAGGTTCCATTGCTTCTGCTATCATGGATTCTATCATCTCGCTGATCTCTTCTTTAATGGTGTCTTTCACAGTGGACAGTACCTCTGTTTTGATCTCAGAGATGAGTTCTGATTTCCACTTTACTAGATCCTCTTTAGTTACCATCTCCAAGAGTCCTGGTGTTTGAGTTTCATTTTGCCCTATTTCTCTCAATTTCCCTGTGGTGGTGATCTTTGAGTCTGGTTTTTTGTGTATTTTCTCATTTCTACTCTTTCATTGTTATTAATGCTCTTCTTTGTCTGATGACAGGGCAATGTTTGTTGCAGGTCTCTTACTATTATCTGGGGCCCTTTGGATGCAGCACTTTCCTGGGGTGTTCTCCTTGATTCTGTAATGACCTTTGAGATTTCTCACTTCTGACACATCATGGGAGGTATTTGACAAGCAGAACAATCACATCATGTTTGTTACCATAATACAATAAATGCCAATATCAGTATTAAACACAGTAAATAAGACAAAAAGTTTTGTTAAATTGTATTCTGGAGACTTTGAGCTTATGAGTTACCTATATGTCCCTATGCCAAAATTTAGAATTAATCAGCATTGTGTATACAACATACAGATCATAAATGTAGCCCCCAAACCCTTTGGGGATTAAAGGTCAGTGGGAAATCAGGGAGGTAGGGAGACAGGAGGAAAATGAAATAGGGTTAGCAGATTTAGGAAGATCACCTATACCCTAGAACCTCATATATATGCCAGCGGGTACTACAGTATAAAAGGGCAAAATTACAACAGTATCAACTGTATGCTGTAAGGCCATTGGAGTCTTTGCACAGTTTCTTATAATAGTACAGAAGAAGAAAAGGCCGCCTAAGAATCTTTTACTTCTGGGTATTACTTCTGACAGGAAGATAGGAGAGGGTGTGGGGACGAGAGGTGAATAGAGGGATCTAGGAGTAGATGGCAAAATAGAGGCTAGATTCCCCCAATTTTTTTAATCTTGCCTGGTGTCTCAGTGCAGCTCCAGGAGCACGCCTCCTGTGGAAGGATGCAGGAGATGGCTCCAGCTCCTCTAGGGCCTGGGTCCTCACTACGCAGCTCCGGGGTTGGTTTGGGGCTGGGCAGAGGCCCTCAACCCTCCGTGGTGAGGCTGGCGCCCAGGGTCCGTACCTGACTCTTCACTGCACAGCTCTGGGATATAGTGGGCCAGTGCGTGGCCTTCAGTCCGCCTGAAAAGGACGGCGCCCTGCAGCCAAGTCAGCGCCACTCCCCGGATACAGTGGACTGGTTGGCGGCCTTCAGTCCACTGGAAAGGGATGGCGGCTGGCAGCCGCATCTCTGCCGCTTCCTTCAGTCCCAGAAGCTTAATTTTTAAAAAGTAAGGAAGAAAGAATTCAGCAGATAGATCATAGAGACTCAAAATATTTCATGTTATTGGTTAAAAGTACTTAAAGTGTCTTTCTTCAGCATAAGGGAAAAAATGTGAAAAAAAAATCTTTCCATCAGAATTTTCAAAAGTCACTGTAGCATGCCCTCTGGTATTTATTTTAGCTTTCTTTCACGTTTTTGCTCCATTCCCTTCCCAGTCCCTTTGGTTAACCTGTTTCTATCAAAAGAGTCTGTTTCCCCTTCCTTTGAATCTAGTCTTGCATACTGTCAGTTGCTTTATACAGTACATGTAGTTGAAGTAAAGTTATGCCAGTTCTTGTCTTAGGTCTCAGACACAAAAATTTGTTTGTGTACTGTTGGAAACCACTGGAGTCCACATGAAGAAAGAGATGTGGAAGTTTAATGGTAGCTGATAAAGAGGACCTAAATGTAAAAGGGCATAAGACAAAAGAGTGTGGCATTGGGGCCAGCCCAGTTAGGGACAAGTGTGTGAGAATGAGACTAGCTTTTGCCTTAAATTGTTGTCACATGAGGCTGACCCAACACACAGCAAAATAATTAAACTCTCTGAAGTGGGCTCTTTCCACTGAAAAGTAGATTAATGCACAAATAAATGATAGGTACATTAGGGCTGGAGATCCAGCTCAGTGGTGCTGCACCTGCCTCACAAGTGCCAAAGTACTGCATTTGATCCCCATTCGCAGGAAAAAAAAAGTTTGGGATTTTCCACTTCATTTTTAGGGTAACTAGTTGCACAAAAGGCAATTGATGTTTCCTTAGACATATGTCCATATTCTGAGATAAAATCATTGTCTGTATTTTCATATATTGTGTCACATTGTCATCATTCATTCAAGTTCTATTACAAAATCTCATACACTGGTTTTCTAATAAACAACAGAAATTTAATTTTATCCTTGGTGCAGGCTGGGAAGTATCATGTCAAAGCAATGGCAGGTTCAGTTCTGGTAAGATTCTCCAGAGATTGTGTTTATCTTTGAATCCTCACACAGCTGAAGGGGCACAGAAGCTGATACAAGCCTTTCTTAAGGCACTAATCTCATTCAGGATTGTTCTGCCTGCAAGTCTCAATCATTTCTGAAAAGCCTTACTTTTTAAGGTTGTCGCTTTGTGCATTCGAATTTGAATATATGAACTGGACTCATCTAAATACCATGTAACTCAGATACGAGTAAGATGTAAGGTACAATTCACCCTAGGAAAAATCACTCCAGCTTCCCTCCTGTGCAAATATCCTATGCACTTCAAACTACATTGATAGGACAAACACAAGTCAGATCTTTTCATCTCAAAGGAAGAAATAGAAAATTTAAAAGAAGAGTGACAAGTCCAAAATACAAAGACTCAAGTCCATGTTCTGTATCCACTGAGGGGCCACCTTTAAATACAATGGAAAAAGAACTGCATTTCCTCAGCTTTATTTGGCCCAGCTCTCTCCACAGTTCTCACAATTGGAGCCATATGCCTGTGCTGTCTTCAGTAGATCTGAACAGAATATTGGTGACTTTACTAGATTGTTAAGGGTGGGTAATTCTTCCCCATGTTCTAGTCAGGACTGATCTGGTAGGGACTTTGTAGTGTGCTATACTTGTGAAGCATACCTGGGCCTCACAGCATTGTGTGGCATCCTTTGAAATTTAGCTGGAGAGAGCCACTTCCCACAGCATGTAGTCCCATGTTGGGGAGCTTACAAATATGACAGGTAGCATGTGTCTTGGTCTTGTAGCCAGCAGTGGGCCCTTCTTTTAAACTGTTTGCTCCTCCAGTGTGTGGGACACATCTGATGACCTTCAAATTTCTCTGATCATCCTTTCACATCTCAGGCCATAGAGCTCAGCCTAAATGTATAGGGTTGGTTAATATCTTGATGGCCTTGAGGAATATTCCCCAGTTTCTGTTGACATGACCAATCCATAATAATTTGTTTATCAAACTGAGTACATCTTGATGCTCTATTCTAACAAGTCTTTTTCCCCCAAGTATAAAGAACCATAATAAACATTTCTTGAATAAAAATAATTTAATACTTTTAATATTTTTTGCAGTTATTTGGATATTCGTCTTTATACTGTTGGTTTAAAAATATTTTAAATTGTGTGTGTGTGTGTATATGTGTGTGTGTGTGTATGTATATATACATATATATGCACATATATATAGTTTACATCATAAATAACATCTAAGTAATAGTTTTGAAATCATTATCAAGATGCAGAAACAGCTCTCAGTGAGATTAGTAGAGCCTTCTGTAATTGGAGAAGTAGTGTTTAGATAGTTATTTGACATAAACATGAGAGAATTATGTGACATTTACATTCTTGGGCAACTGTTCCCATCTGCTTGATTCAATATTGGAGGTATATATAAACACACTCAAGATGTTAGAACTCTGATGGCAGCCAACAACCATGCCACATACCAAGCAGCCCAACAAAAGGTTTTATTTAAAGGGGAAGAAGTGGCTCTTGCACAGGAGAAGGGTAGAAGCAGAAGCATAAACTTGGAACAAAGGAAGGGACAGTCTTATATAATCTTGGGTTCAGTGGACCTACGTAAGGGTCAGAGTGAGGTAACATTTTTTTTTTTTTTTCTGAGATGGAGTCTCCCTTTGTAGTTCAGGCCGGCCCTCAGCTCACTATGGAGCCCAGTCAAGCCTCAAACTTAGCGATCCTCCTGCCTCTGCTTCCCGAGTGCCAGGATTACAGGTGTGAGCCACCATGCCTGGCACTATTGTTACCGGGTATGGAACTCAGGACCTTACATTTGTGAGGCAGGTGCCAAACCACTTAACTAAATCTCTGGCCCAGAGTGAGGTAACTTTTAACCTATCTCAAGCCACATTGCCTTCCAAGTATTTTTCTTGCAGAAGCTCAGTGAGGGGGAGGTACAGGGAGACGAAGGGGTTAGAAGGACTATACATGAAATAAAGGGCCATAACCCTATCACAGGGTACTAGAAATAAGGAAATATATAAACTTTTAAGAAAACTTGGGTGTCCTTGGCATGGCCGAGTGTTATCTCCAAGCCAATCAGTCATTCCAGACCCTGTTGGTCTGAGGATACACCTTGTGCAGTAGTATTAGGCAAATAAATTAAGTCCTAATGTTTTGTAGTCTGTATTTATCAAACCCATCTCTTTATCTGTAACTGATAGAATGACTTTTGAGACCATCTAAGATATTGTTTTTACTTTAATAGCATTTGTTGAATTGAATATAAAAATGATATTCTAAATTTAAAGAATCAAAAAAAACTAATTTCAGTGCAAATTAGTCTCAGTACTCAGTTTATTAAGTAGAAATCAACCTGTATACTATATTTACTTTTATATTATTATTATGGAAAAAGTAATATATGTAAACCTTAAAATTCTTGCTACTTACACTGTAAATAATTTTCCTAGTACAAAATTTGTCTTTAACTTACAAGATGCTTTTAATGCAATTTTTCAAATTGCTGCTATAATATTTTATTGGTGGCCCTCAATACAGTGAAGAATACATCACAGTTTACATGGAAAAATTACTACAATTAATGTCAAGTAAACAAATGACAAATTCAGAAAGCATATTTAGAACTAAATCAAAAGTTTTCTGCAAATCATTTAGAAAATGCTGACAATCTAAGTTAAATGGTCAGAATTTCTGGAGACTGCCAGACAAAACAAAACATAAATGACTGTCAAGTGCATAAGAAAGGAAGCTATGTGATTCATAATGATAAATACAAATTAAACCACATTGTCATTCTTAGTCCATCATATTGTCAAATATAAAATTAGTTTTAGTTTCAGAAAAACAAAAAAAGTAAATTACATTTTCCTCATTTTCACTGTTTTAAAAATGAAATTATTGCAATATAGTATTATATGTGCTTGTGTTTTGTAATATAATTATATGTTGGTAAAATCTATCTATTGCTACTAAATGTAAGCTCACTTTCATTGTTATAAAGTTCTTTGTCAAAATATAGCCATTTGGTTACCTCTTACTTTGTTTTTTTTCTCTTACTTTGTTGACGAACACTTGTATTATTTCCAGTTTTAAGATATTTCAATGACTGCTGGTAGGAGAACTGTACAAGGATCCAGATATATATCCAAGTACCTGAGACTACAATGGGTGAATTATTAACTATGGAATCAAGTTCCTTGATGTTGACTTATTTTGAGAAAAGAATGCTTAATTTTTAGATGGGATAATCATTTTTTTCCCTCATGAATATTTGCATTTGTTTCTATGGATTTACTGAATATGCCATTTCCAATAAATGGATTTAGGCAATATGTTATAATTTGTCTAAAATCTTTAAATCACCATAATTTTTTCAACTTTCACTTAGATCACAGCATGAACTTTAACTGATATAAATCTATTTAGTTTCACTAGCATGAAAAACTCCTATCCATTGCATTTTTCCCTACCTTTCATTGTTTTGTCCTTTGTTGATACATTATATCTTTATACCTTTTTTGTCTAGTAACATGTATTAATCTTTATTTCTTTATTATTTATCTTTTAAGTGACATAATACAAAGTGGAAACTACGGACTATGTAATAATGCTGGCATATATATTTACTTTTCTAACTATGTTTATCATCACTTTACATGGTTTTATGTCACTATTTCTGGTGTCTTTTTATTTCAGGGAGAGCCATTCCCTGAAGATTTCCTTTCTATTAATGACAAACTCTCTGGTTTATTGGATTGCTTGGAAATTGTTTAATTTCCCTTTTATTTTTGAGAGTCAGCTTTACCCCATATATTACTAATAGTTGATCATTTTTGTTCAGTTAACAGTTTAAATATATCATAGTATTTCCATTTGTTCTCCATGATTTCTGAAGAAAAATTAGCTAATATTCTTATGGAGCTTCCTTTGCATATAATATTCTGTTTCTATCTTTCTGCTTTCAAGATTATTTCTTTGGACTTGACAATTTCACTATGATGTTTCTCAAAGTTTCTTTGATTTTATTAGGTTTTGAATGCCTTGAATTTCTCAGATGCATAAACTTTTGCCTTTGATCCGATTAAGGGTGTTTACACCTGTTATTTCTTCAAATTTGATGATTTGGTCATCTTCCTCTCTTTCCTTTCTCTTTTGGATTCACATTGTTCATTATACTGGTGGTGTCCTGTTGTCCTCTCATATGTTTTAAATTTCACTCTTCCTAAAAAGGTTATTTTTAATTGACATATCCTGAAGTTTTCCATTTTTTTATTTCACAAGCTCAAATATGCTGTTCATTTTCCAGTTTGTCTCTATCATTTAATATTTTTCATCTCCAAAATTCTACTTTATTTGTTTAAAAAGTATCTTTCTTTTCATTGATATCCTCTGTGTTTGTGGAACATTTTGTATCTGATTTTCATTCATCTTTTGCCAATTCTTACTTTTAACTCTTGAGTATTGCTAAGAAAATTGATTTAAAAGTCTCTGTCTAGTAAGCCCAATAGCCAGGCTTGGTTGGATAAATATTCTATTCATGTCCATTTTCTCCATGGATGGCCATTTTTTGTTTTGTTTTGAAATTGGATATTCTGGATATTATAATGTGATAACTCTGAAAATTAGTCATCTTTCTCTGTTTAATGTAATTTTCTGGTTTTGTTGTTGTTTATTTAATATATTTTCTAAACTTTTCTCATAAAGTCCACAGATCATTATGCTGTGGAGTCAATGTACATTTTAATTGTATTCCCTCCCCTCTTCCCTTTAGAAAGGAGATCCTTTAATCTTTTGTTTGCCAGGTAAATATGATGCTATCTCATAACACTCATTTTAGATGTTAACACTACTATGAAGTATATTTTGAATTTTTTTGTGTGTAGATGTCTACTATCTACTGTCAACAATATGTTGTAGATAATAAGATTAATGTTTGTATTATTGTGTTGTGTTTTGTGTTTATTTTGCTATTTGTTTCATTATGTAATCCAGACTGGTCTCAAACTCATGATCCTCCTGTCTTACTCTAATGAGAGTTGAGATTAGAGGTGTACCTTCATGCCCACCCCAGCTAAGATTAGTATTGTATTGTTACTTTATTTCTGATTTGTATTCCATTATGTGGATACAGTACATTTTGTTTAACATTTAATTCAATGAAAGACATCTGACTGGTCTCCACATTTGGTTAGTACAAATAAACTTTATGTATAATGTATCTCTGTGAATATAAATTGATTTTTCTGGGACAAACGGTGACATATTCAATTGCTAAGTTATATGCAAGTGTTCAGTTCTGTAAGAAACTCATAATCTCTTTATCAGTATAGCTGCACTATTTTACAGTTCCATTGGTTATCTATTATCAAGCCATTTTTTCCATATCTTTACAAGAATTTGATGTTATTGTTTTTCTTTTTTAAAATTTAGCTCTCTATATAGGGATAACATGATGTGTGACTGTAGTTGTAGTCTACACTTGTCTAATAGCTAATGCTGCAAGAATTATTTCATATTCCTCTTTCCTATGTGCATCTTCCTTGCCTTTACAAATTTTTAATAGGATTGTTTCAGTGTTGAATTTTCAAGATCCTTTATGTATGTAGGTATTCATTCTTTTTAAGAATATAGTTCACAAATATTTCCTTTCACTCTGTAACTTATACATGTCGCAAGGTGTTCTAGACAAAATGTTTCTATTTTTTTTTCCTTTTTAAAGATATTCTTCTTATTATTATGTTTAGAAACCTATTGAGAACATTTAGTTCCCAAATATTTTGAAATTTTTTTTCTAAAAGTCTTGTAATTTTACATTTAAATCTAACATCAATTTTGAGTTAAACTCAAAATTTTAGAGTGAGGGTCAGGAAATTGTTTTGCTTATATATTTTTAATGGTTTAATTTCTTAAAATATCTATTTGTTTTCTACTAGTCTGATAAATAAAAAGTAAATTGAGGCTATTAAAATACTTCTGCACTTTTACCTGGGACCAAAGAAAGGGTCACATGACTAGATGTCTTCAGTAATTTTTAACTTTGTTGAGCCAAAATGACATTAAAGTTCTAGTAGGGCTTATGTAAAGAAGTAAATTTTTCTTATCCTAATAGAATAGAGAAACATAGATGAAATGATTCCTGTGATTTTCAGTGATGGGGAGATGAAGTAACAACAGCAACAACAAAATGGAGACCTTTCTAACATTCTGGAATGGATCCTTTGTTACCTTTTAATGCCCACTGGTGATTAATAATAACAACTTATAGTAAAAATGACCTATTTTTAATAGTTTCCAGGAGAAGGAAGGTAGTTATATAGAAGAGATAAATGTATGGTAATTTATCTTACCTGCAGTTGAAAATAAAGAATGGACAAGAAGTTAGTCTATGGCCCAGAATGTGACCTGGGAAATAATTTAAATTATAAAAGTTCTTTACAGGAGGTTTGTAACCACTTATGATATGCTAAAGAGGTATTTTTTTATTTTTTTAAATTGAATTCTTTGTACAATTTAAACACACCTCACAATCACATATAACATAGGGTAAATTGTACCAGTATATGACACAAGTTAATTCTCATTTTTACCCATATCCCTACACACCCACACATCCCCACCCCCTTTATACACACTCTTTAATTTTCTTTCTGTATCATATTTATTCTTTCCCATCATTACATTGCCACATCAAACTTCCTATTGAAATTTCCCACTCTATAAAAGCGGTCATACATTCTACAGCTCATTTGCATCTACAGGTGTTCATGTCAAAGAGAAGATCCAGAATTTGCCTATCTGTGATCTATTGATTTCACTTATTAGTATATCCTCCAGAAGTCTCCGTTTTCATGTAAATGGATCGATCTTGTCATTGTTTATGGCAGAGTAATACTCCATTTTATAAAAAAAATACATTTTCTTTTTCCAGTCTCCAGTTGATGGGTATTTGGGTTGTTTCCAAGATTGAGCTATCACGAACTGAGCTGCTATGAACAAGGATGTACATCTGTCTTTATAATGTGATTTTTTAAAATTCTTTTGGGCATATTCCTAGCTGGGGGGATAGCACGGTTTAATGGGACCCCTAGACCTAGTTTTCTGAGAAATCTCATCTCCACACAGATCTCCAAAATAGTTGCACAAGTCTGCAATCCCACCAACAGTGGAGAAGGGTTGCTTTCTCCCTGCAGCCAAGCCAGCATTTATTGTTGGCTGATTTTGTGATAGCAGACATTCTTTGTGGAGTGAGATGAAATCTCAGTGTTGTTTTCATTTGCATCTCTCGAGTGACCAGTGATGTTGAACATTTCTTCATATGCTTCTTGGATGCTTTGACTTCTGCCTCTGAGAAGTGTCTGTTCATTTCAGATGCCCATTTTTGAATTGGGTCTTTAAACATGGGGGTGCTGATCTGTTTGAGTTCCTTATATATTGTAGATAATAGCCCTCTGTCTGTAAAACAGCTAGTAAAGATTTTTCCCATGTTGTTGGTTGTCTTTTACAAATGGCAGCGACTTCTTTTGCTGTGCAGAAGCTTTTCAGTAGGATGAGATCCCATTTGCTGATTATTTCTGCTAGTTCTTGTGCTGTAGAGGTTTTATTCATAAAGTCTCTGTCTAAGCCAGTGTCTCCACAAGTTATACCTAGCCTGTTTTCCAACAGGCTTATTGTTTCTGTTTTAATGTTTAAGTCTCATATTCATTGTGAGTTTAGTTTTGTGCATGGTGCAAGAGATAGGCCTACCTTTAGCTTTTGGCAGGTTAAAGCCCAGTTTTTCCAGCACCATATCTTAAATGGGCTGTCTTTCTTCCATTGGGGATGTTTGCCTCCTTTGTCAAAGATAAGGTGGCTTAGTATATCGGAGTTGTTTCTGGGTCTTCTAATCTATTCCACTGGTCTTCAGGTCTGTTGCTTTGCTAGTACAATGCAGTTTTTATCACAGTGGCTTTATAGTAGAGTTTTAAATTGGGAATTGTAATACCCCCTGCCATGTCGTGGTGGCTTAGATTTGCTTTTGCTATTCTAGGTTTCTTGTGTTTCCAGATGAATTTTTGTATTATTTTCTCTAGTTCTATGAAGTAAAATGTTGGAAAATCAATTGGAATTGCATTGAATCTGTATCGTAGTTGTGGGAGTATCAGCATTTTGACGATGTTGGTTCTCCCTACACAGGAAAAAGGGATGTCTTTCCACTTTCTGGTTTCCATTTCTATCTCAGTTTTCAGAGTCATATAATTTTCAGAGTAGAGGTCTTTCACTTCCTTGTTAGGTTGTTTACTAGATATTTCATTTTTCTGGATGCTACTGTGAAAGGGATTGACTCCACAATTTCTCTTTCAGTAAGTCTGTTGTTTGTGTAGACAAAGGCTGTTGATTTTTGAGCATTGATCCTGTATCCAGCAACAATACCAAATTTGGTAATTAAGTCTAACAGTCTTTTGGTTGAGTTTTTAGGATCCTCTAGAGAGAGAATCATATCATCAGCAAATAATGATAGTTTAACTTCTTTCTTTCCTATCTTTTTTCCTGTTATATCTTTGTCCTGCCTGATTGCTATGGCTAATACTTACAGTACTATATTGAACAAGAGTGGTGACAGCGGGCATCCTTGTCTAATTACTGACAGTAGTGTAAAAAGTTTCAGTTTTTGCCCATTGAGTATGATGCTGGTTGTTGGCTTCTCATAAATAGCTTGTATTAAACTGAGATAAAAGTCCATTGATTTCAATTCTTTGTAGGGTTTTGATCATAAATTGGTGTTTGATTTTGTCAAATGCTTTTTCTGTGTCTATTGATTAAATCACATGCTTTTTGTCCTTGAGTCTGTTAATATAGTGTATTACATTGGTTGATTTTTGTATGTTGGACCAGCCTTGCATCCCTGGGATAAATCTGACTTGATCAGGGTGTATGATTTTCTGGATAACTCTCTGTATTCTGTTTGCCAGTATCGTATTGAGAATTTTTGCCTCAATGTTCATTAGAGAGCTTGGCCTGTAGTTTTCTTTTTGGTGGAATCTTTTCCTGCCTTTGGAATCAAGGTGATGGTTGCTTCAAGAAGTGATTTCGGGAGTACTGCTTCTCTTTCCATTTCATTAAACAGATTGAGAAGTACTGGTATTAACTCTACTTTAAAAGTTTTGTAAAATTCAGCTGTGAAGTCATCAGGACCAGGGCTTTTCTTTATTGGTACGTTTTGTGTTACATTTTCAATTTCCCAGATTGATATTGGGTTGTTTAACATTTTTATATCCTCTTCATTCAGCTTTGGAAGTTCATATGTGTCTAGAAATTTATTTCTTTGATAATTTCTATCTTGTTGGAGTATAGATTTTCAAAGTACATGTTTATGATTCCTTGGAATTCCTCTGGGTCTGTGCTGATTTCCCCATTTTCAGTCCTTATAGCATGGATTTGAGCCTTTTCTTTCCTTGTTTGATAAGGTTGGCTATGAGTCTGTAGATATTATTTATCCCTTCAAAGAACCAAGTCTTTGATTCATTCATTCTTTGTATTGTTCTGTCTCCATTGTATTAATTTCTGCTCTGATCCTTATAATTTCCTCTCTAGTATGTCCTTTGGGTTTGTTTTGCTCCTCTTTTTCTAATTGTCTGAGGTTAGTCATTAGATTGTTTATTTCAATTGGCTCTATCTCTGAGTGTAGGCATTCACTTCTATGAATTTTCCTCGCAGAACTGCTTTCATTGTGTCCCATAAATTCCTGTATCTTGTGCTGGGGTTGTCATTTACTTGTAGAAACTGTTTAACTTCTTCTCTAATTTCTTTTGTGGACCATTGCTTGGTTAACAGGTTGTTGTTCAATTTCCATGTATTTGTGAGAATCTTGGAATTTCTTCTGCTATTCAGCTCCTGTTTCAAGGCACTATGGTCTGATAGTATGCAGGGGATAACTTCGATTCCTTTGCCTTTACTTAAGCTTGTTCTATGGACTAGAATGCAATCTATTTTGGAGAATGATCCATGAGCAGTTGAGAAGAAGGTATATTCTCACAAAGAAGGGTGAAAAATTCTGTAGGCATCTAATAAGTCTATTTGCTCAAAAGTGTGATTTAGCTTAAGTATTTCCTTATTGATTACTTGTTCAGTTTATCTGTAAATTTGTGACAGTGGAATACTAAAATCCCCTACTACTATTGTATTCATGGTTAACTGGCTTTTCATGTCCATTAATGTTTGTTTTTACAGTTGGGTGCATTAGAGTTCAGTGCATAAATATTGATGGTTGTTATTTCTTTCTCTTGGATAGTTCTCTGTACGAGAATATAGTGACCTTCTTTATTTTGTTTAATCAGTTTGGTTTTGAAATCTATTTTATCTGCAAACAAGATGGCCACTCGTGCTTTTTTGCAGTTTCCTGAGGCATGAAGGATTTTTTTTCCAAACTTTTATGTTCAGTCTATCAGTTTCCTTCTGAATTAGGTGTGTTTCCTGTATGCAGAAAATTGTAGGATGTTCCTTTTGATCCAATCTGCTAGTCTGTGTCTTTTAATTGGCCTATTGAGACTATTGACGTTAATGGTTATGACTGATCTGGACATATGCAGAGCTGCCATGTTTCCCTGTTCTTGGTTCTTTTCTTCTTTGCTTTCCTCCTTTTCTATTTAATTTCATGTTTGCCCCAATAAATTCACTCCTGGGTTTCATGGATATGGAACACTCTGTGTTTTTTTCCAAGATGTTCTTTAGGATGTTTTGGAGTGCAGGTTTTGTATTTGTGAAGTTTTTCAGGTGTTCTTTATAATGGAAGTATTTATTTCCCCATCTATTCTGAAATATAGTTTTGCAGGATACAACAGTCTAGGTTGGAGGTTGTTTTCCTGCAATGCTTGAAATACTTTTCTCCATGCTCTCCTTGCCTTGAGTGTATGCATTGAAAAGTCTGCTGTGATCCTAATGGGCTTCCCTTTGTAGGTGATTTTCTTCCTTTCTCTGACTGCTTTCAGTATTTCCTTCTTTTTTTGTGCAGCTGAACCTTGATAATTATATGTCTATGTGTAGATATTTTATGTCACGTTGTTTCTGAGTCTGATAGGCCTCATTTTTCTGTATGTGTATTTCGTTCACTGTGAAGTTTTCTGTATTTGTCTCAGACAGTAGCTTTTTTATGTATTTTACCCTGGTTCCTGCTTCCTCATTGACTCCAATCAGTCTTATATTATTTTTCTTAGAGTCATCTATAAGCTGTTGAATTGATTTCTCATGGTCCCTTGCTCTTTTCCACAGATTATACCTTTTGTGCTCGTTGGGTGCTATGTTGTCCTCTAGGTTTGAGATTCGGTTCTCTCCTTCATTCCTCCTACTGTGCAATCTTTCCTTCTCCTTCATAATTCCCTGGAGCTCTGCTTGAAGCTGTTTAATAGGTCATTGCTTATGCTCTTGGATTGTATCATCTCGCTGATCTCTTCTTTAATGATGTCTTTCATTATGGACAGTATCCCTGTTTTGATCTCAGAGATTAGTTCTGATTTCCATTTTACTATATCCACTTTAGTTACCCTCTCCAAGAGTCCTGGTGCGTGAGTTTCAGTTTGCTCTATTTCCCTTTTCTCTGAATTTTCCTGTAGTTTTGATCCTTGTGTCTGTTTTTTTTTGTGTATTTTCTCATTTCTACTCTTTTGTTATTAATGTTCTTCTGTGCCTGATGATAGGTCAATGTTTGTTGTAGATCTCTTTCCAGTATCTGAGGCCCTTTGGATGTGGCACTTTCCTGAGGAGTCCTGCTTGAATCTGTAGTGACCCTTGAGAGTTCTCAGTTCTTACACATTATGGGAGATATTTGAGCAGAACAATCACATCATATTTGTTAACATAATGCAATAAATGCCAATATCAGCATTAAACACAGTAAATAAGATACAAAGTTTTGTTAAATTCTATTCTGAAGACTTTGAGTTTATGAGTTACCTCTGTGTCTATATTCCAGAATTTAGAATTAATCAGCAATGTGTATACAACATACAGATCGTAAATGTACCCTCTGAACCTCTTGGGGATAGGAGGTCACTGGGGAATCAGGGAGTTAGGGAGACAGGAGGAGAATGGCATAGGGTTAGCAGATTTATGGAGATCACTTATACCCTAGAACCTCATATATGCCAGTGAGTAATAGAGGATAAAAGGGCATATGTACAACAGTACCAACTGTATGCTGTAAGACCATTGGAGATTTTGCACACCTTCTTATAGTACTACAAAAGAAGAAATAGGGCAGGTTAAGAATGTTTTACTTCTGGTTATTGCTTCTGACAGGAAGACAGGATAGGGTGTGGGGACAAAATTTGAATAGAGGGATCTAGGAGTAGATGGAAAATTAGAAGCTAGATCCCCCCTTTTTTTATCTTTTCTGGTCTCTCAGTGTGGCTCTAGGAGCATGCCTCCTGTGGAGGAATGCAGGAGATGGCTCTGGCTCCTCTAGAACCTGTGTCCTCACAACACAGCTCCGGGGTGGTATTGGGTCTAGGCAGAGGCTCTGAACCCTCTGTGGTGGTGATGGTGCCCAGGGTCCATACCTGACTCCTCACTGCACAGTTCCGAGGTACAGTGGGATGGTGGGCTGCCCTCAGTCTACCACCACCAGAAACTTACATCGCCCAGTAGCCGAGTCCATGCCACTCTGGGATACAGTGGGCTGGTGGGAGGCCCTCAGTCCGCTGGAAACGGATGGCACCCTGTAGTTGAGCCCGCTCTGCTCCAGGAAGCAGTGGGCCAGTGGGCGGCCCTGAGTCTGCTAGAAACGGATGGCGCCTGGTAGCGGAGACCGTGCCGCTCCCCAGCTTCCATTTTTTTATTTTTAAAATAATACCATCATTGCAAATGTAACATTGAGATTACAAATACTGAAAACTGTTTTAAGAATTTCTACATTTTGTTGCAATGTACTCTGGAGAAACAGTTATATGATGGATACATATGTTCTCAATTATTTTTTATTCACTTTATTTTTAATTGATTTCTTTTTTTGGTACAATTTACATACATCTAAAAATCGCACATAACATTGGGAAATTTGTAGCAATATATGACACAAGTCAATTTTCATTTTTACCTACATCCCCACCCACCTACACCTGCTCACCCGCTATAAGCATGCTCTTTTATTTTCTTTCAGAATAATATTTATTACTTCCCCTCATTACATCCCCACACAAAATTTCCGTTGGAAATTTCCCATTCTACAAAGAAAATCATATTTTCTAGAGCTCATCTGCATCTACAGGTGCTCATATCAATGAGAATATCTGGTATTTGCCGATATGTGATCTATTGATTTCACTCATTAGTGTGTCCTCAAGGTGTATCCATTTATACATAAATGAATCAATCTTATCATTCTTTATGGCAGAGAAGTATTCCATTTTATTTAAAGAAAATCTTCTTTATCCACTGAACAGTTGATGAGCTTTTGGGTTGTTTCCAAGACTGAGCTATCACAAACTGAGCTGCTTTGAACAAGGGTGTACATTTGTCTTTACAATGTGATATTTTAAATACTTTGTGGTATATTCCTAGCAGGGCGATAGCAGGGTCAAATGGGACCCCTAGTCCTACTTTTCTGAGAAATCTCCACACGGATCTCCAGAATGGTTGCACAAGTCTACAATCCCACCAGGAGTGGAAAATGGTTCCTTTCTACCCACAGCCTCGACAGCATTTATTGTTGGTTGATTTTTTAATAGCAACAATTCTTCGTGGAGTGAGATGAAATCTGTGTTTTTTTTTTTTTTTTGCATCTCTCAAATGACTGGTCATATTGAACATTTCTTCATATGTTTCTTAGCTGGTTTGACTTCTGCCTCTGAGAAGTGTCTGTTCATTTCAGACGCCCATTTTTGAATTGGGTCTTTAAACTTGGGGAGGCAGGTCTGTTTAAATTCATTATATATTGTAGATAATAGCCCTCTGTCTGACAAAGTGCTAGTAAAGATATTTTCCATGTTGTTGGTTGTGTTACACCAGTGCCAGTGACTTCTTTTTCTGTGCGAAGCTTTTCAGTAGGATGAGATACCATTTGTTGATTTTTTCTGCTAGTTCTTGTGCTATAGAGGTTTTATTCATAAAGTCTCTGCCTAAGCCAATGTCTCCAAGAGTTTTACTTAATATGTTTTCCAGCAGGCTTCTTATTTCTGTTTTAAAGTTTAAGTCTCGTATCTATTGTGAGTTTAGTTTTGTGCATGGTGAAAGAGATAGGTCTAGCTTTATCTTTTGATAGGTTGAAGCCCTGTTTTTCCAGCAGCATTTGTTAAAGAGGCTGTCTTTCCTCCACTGAGCATGTTTAGATCCTTTGTCAAAGATAAGGTGGATTAGTGTATCCGGGGTTTTTTGTAGGTTTTCTAATCTATTCCACTGGTCCTCAGGTCTTTTACGTTCCACTACCATGCAGATTTTATCACAGTGGCATTATAATGCAGTTTTATTTTTATTTATTTTTTTATTTATTCTTTTTTTTGAGACAGGGTCTCGCTATGCAGTTCAGGCTGGCCCTGAGCTCAGTATATAATCCCGGAAAGCCTTGAACTCAGCAGTCCTCCTGTCTCTGCCTCTCGAGTGCTGGAATTACAGACATGAGCCACCACGCCCAGCTATAATAGAGTTTTAAATAGGGGATTGTAATACTCCCTGCCATGTCGTGGTTGCTTAAAATTGCTTTTGTTATTCTAGGTTTCTTGTGTTTCCAGATAAATTTTTATATTATTTTCTCTAGCTCTGTGAAGTGTAGTGTTGGAATTTCAATTAGAATTGCATTAAATCTGTATAGCAGTTGTGGGAGTATACGTAATTTGATGATATTGGTTCTCCCTACCCAGGAACATGGGGTATCTTTCCACTTTCTGATTTCCTTTTCTATCTTGTTTTTTAGAGTCCTATAGTTTTCAGGGTACAGGTCTTTCACTTCCTTTGTTAGGTTGTTTCCTAGGTATTTCATTTTTCTGGGTGCTACTCTGAAAAGGATTGACTCCCCAATTTCTTTTTCAGTATGTCTCTTGTTTGTGTAGACAAAGGCGGTTGATTTTTGAGCATAAACCCTTTATCCAGCAACATTACCAAATCTGATAATTAAGTCTAATAGTTTTTTGGTTGAGTTTTTAGGATCCTCTAGATAAGAGTATCATATCATCAACAAATAATGACAGTTTAAATTCTTCCTTTCCTATCTTTATTCCTTTTATACCTTTGTCCTGCCTGATTGCTATGGCTGTTTCCACCACTATATTGAACAAGAGTAGTGTCAATGGGCAGCCTTGTCTCATTCCTGATTTTAGTGTAAATGGTTTCAATTTTTGCTCATTAAGTAGGATGCTGTTGGTTTCTCATAAATACTTTGTATTAAATTGAGATAAAGTCCATTGATTCCAATTTTCTGTAGGGTTTTGATCATAAATGGGTGTTGGATTTTTCAAATGCTTTTTCTGCATCTACTGAAATAATCATATGATTTTTGTCCTTAGTGTGTTAATATAGTGTATTACATTGATTGATTTATGTATGCTGAACCAGCCTTGCATCCCTTGGGTAAATCAGACTTGATCAGGGTGTATGATTTTCTTAATAACACTCCGTATTCTGTTTGCCAGTATCTTATTGAGAATTTTTGCATCAATGTTTATTAGAGAAATTGGCCTGTAGTATTCTTTTTTGGTGGGATCTTTCCCTGCCTTTGGAATCAAGGTGATGGTTGCTTCAAGGAATGATTTGAGGAGTACTGCTTCTCTTTTGATTTCATTAAAGAGATTGAGCAGTACTGGTATTAACTCTTCCTTAAAAACTTTGTACAATTCAGTAGTGAAGCCGTCAGGACCAGGGTTATTCCTTTTTGGTCAGTTTTTTATTACATTTTACGTTTTCCAGATTGATATTGGGGTTTTTTTTAACATTTTTATATCCTCTTCATTCAGCTTTGGAAGCTCATATTGTCTAGGAATGTATCCATTTCTTCTAGATTTTCCATCATTTTGGAGTATAGGTTTTCAAAGTACATGTTTATGATCCTTTGGACTTTCTCTGGGTCTGGCTGATTTCCCCATTTTCATTCCTTATAGCATGGATTTGAGCCTTTTCCTTCCTCTGTTTGATAAGGTTGGTGAAGGGTCTGTCAATCTTATTTGTCCTTTCAAAGAACCACCTCTTTGATTCATTGATTCTATGAATTGTTCTCTTTGTCTCCATTGCATTAATTTCTGCTCTGATCCTTATAATTTTCTCTCTAGTATGTGCTTTGGGGTTGTTTTGCTCCTCTTTCTCTAATTGTCTGAGGTTCATCATTAGATTGTTTATTGCAGTTTGCTCTATTTTCTGATTGTAGGCATTCACTGCTATGAATTTCCCTCGCAGAACTGCTTTCATTGTGTCCCCTAAATTCCTGTATGTTGTGCTGGGATTTTCGTTTAGTTGTAGAGACTGTTTAATTCCTTCTTTAATTTCTTTTGTCGCCCCTTGTTTTGTTAACAGAGTGTTGTTTAGTTTCCATGTGTTTGTGAGGATCTTGGAATTTCTTCTGCTATTCAGCTCCAGTTTCAAGGCACTATGGTCTAATAGTATGCAGTATGTGTTTCCTTCTGAAATAGGTGTGTTTCCTGTATGCAGCAGATTTTAGGGTCTTGCTTCTTGATCCAATCTGCTTAGCTGTGTTTTTCAATTGTCTCATTGATTCCATTGATATTAATGGTTTTGAGTAATATGGACATATTCAGAGCTCTATATTTCCATGTTCTTGGTTCTTTTCTTCCTTGCTTTTCACCTTTTATGTTTAGTTTCTTTTTTACCCCAATAAATTCACTCTCCTGGGTCTCATGGGTATTGAATTTTCTGTGTTTCCTTTTTTTTTCCCCAAGATGTTCTTTGCAGTGTTTTGGAGTGTAGGTTTTGTATTTGTGAAATTTTTCATGTGTTGTTTATCATGGAAGTATCTTATTTCCCCATGTATTCTGAAAGATAGTTTTGCAGATACAACAGTCTAGGTTGGAGATTGTTTTCCTGCAATGCTTGAAATACTTCTCTCCATGCTCTCCTTGCATTGAATGTTTGTGTTGAAACGTCTGCTGTGATCCTAATGGGCTTCCCTTTGTAGGTGATTTTCTTCCTTTCTCTCACTGCTATCAGTATTTCATTCTTTTGTAGTGCATCTGGAACCTTGATAATCATATTTCTAGGTGTTGATACTTTTGTGCCATTGTGTTTTGGAGCCCAATAGCCTCATTTTCCTTTATGTCTATTTATTTTCCTGTGAAGTTTTCTGTTTTTATTTCTGGCGTTGCCTTTTTAATATTTTTTATACTGTCTTCTCTTTCCTCAGTGACTCTAATCAGTCTTATATTATTTTTCTTTGAATCATCTAGAAGCTGTTCAATTGATTTCTCATGGTCCCTTCCTCTTTTCCATAGATTATATCTTTCCTGCTCGCTGGCTGCTATGCTGTCCTATAGGTCTGAGATTCGGTTCTCTGCTTCATTCATCCTACTTTGAAAGCTTTTGTTCTGCTTCATCATTCACTGGCGCTCTGCTTGAAGCTGTTTAAAAAGTTCCAGTGCTTTTGCTATCTCGGATTGTATCATCTCGCTGATCTTTTCTTTAATGATATCTTTCACTCTGGACAGTATTCCTGTTTTGAACTCAGAGATGAGTTCTGATTTCCATTTTACTAGATCTGCTTTAGTTACCACCTCCAAGAGTTCTTCTGCTTCAGTTTCAGTTTGCCCTGTTTCTCTTTTCTCTGTGGTCCTGATCTTTGTGTCTGTTTTTTTTTTGTATATTTTCACATTTCCACTCTTTCTTTGTTACTAGTGCTATTCTTTGCCTGATGACAGGGCAATGTTTGTTGCAGTTGTCTTTCTTTCTATTATCTGGGGCTCTTTGGATGTGTCAACTTCCTGGGGTGTCCTCCTTGAATCTGTAGTGACCCTTGAGAGTTCTCAGTTCTGACACATCATGGGAGGTCTTTGAGCAGAACAATCACATCATGTTTGTTAGCAGAATACAATCAATGTCAATATCGGTATTAAACACAGTAAATAAAATGAAAAGTTTTGTTAAATTCTATTCTGAAGACTTTGAGCTTATGAATTACCTCTATGACCATTTGCCAAAATTTAGAATTAATCAGCAATGTGTATAGAACATGTAGATCTTAAATGTACCCCGGAACCCTTTTGGCATAAGAGGTCACTGGGGAGTCAGTGAGGTAGGGGAGACAGAAGGAGAGTGAAATAGGTTTAGCAGATTTGCGATTTGATATTGTAGAAACTCTTATATGCCAGCAGTTAATAGAGGATAAAAGGGCTTATATAAAACAGTTCCAACTGTATGCTGTAAGACCATTGGAGACTTTGCATACCTTCTTATAATAATACAGGAGAAGAAATAGGGCAGCCTAAGAGTCTTTTACTTCTGGGTATTGCTTCTGACAGGAAGATAGGTGAAGGTGTGGGGACAAGAGGTGAATAGAGGGATATAGGAGTAGATCACAAAATAGAAGGTAGATTGACTTTTTTTTAAATCTTGCCTGGTCTCTCAACATGGCTATAGTGTGGAGGGACACAGGAAATGGCTCCACATCCTCTCAGACCTGAATCCTCACAACACACCTTCAGGTGTGGTTGGAGCCTGCTGGTGGGCCTCAATCATCTGTGGTGTTGTTGACATCCAGGGTCTGTACCTGACTCCTCACTGCAGGTCTCTGGGGTGGAGTAGGCTGGTGGGTAGGCCTCAGTCCTCTGCCACCACCAGGAATGGAATGGCGACTAGAGCAGTAGTGTCATCTGTGCTGCTTGGGGTGGAGCGGGCCATAGGGCAGGCCTCAGTCCTCTGTGAGGTGAATAGAGGGATGTAGGAGTAGATCACAAAATAGAAGCTAGATTGACTTTTTTTTTAATCTTTCCTGGTCTCTCAGCATGGCTATAGTGTGGAGGGACACGGGAAATGGCTCCGTATTCTCTCAGACCTGAATCCTCACAACACACCTTCGGGGTGTGGTTGGAGCCTGCTGTATTAGTGTGTTCACTGTCTATTTAGACTATCATTCACTGCTATTCACACCTAGTGGAAGAATGTGGGTGTTGTACTTTCTCTTTTCTTAATTTTAATCTTCAGTGATGTGCCTCAATAGTTTTCTGTGTTGAGGGCCCAGCCTTGCCCAAGGGCTTTATAATATTTTCTCACTTAGTTGTCTGCAGCAGAACCATGTATTAGAATACATAGAAAATTCATTAATGCATAACCTAATATACAAAGAATCCAAATATTCTTTCAGTAAGAGAATGAATAACTGATCTTAGTGAAAAGAAAGATTTATTTAACAACATAAAATACATAACAACTGATAAATGTTTCCAGCTTGATTTTACAAAAATAAAAATGGTCTGCATTTCCTAATATGTTTTAAAATTCTTTTAAATTGAATTCTTTATTGGTACATTTTATATACAGCTCACAATCACACTCAACATTTGGAAATTTGTATGAGAATATGACGTGAGTTAATTCGCACTTTTTCCCATATCCCTACAACCCTACACCCCCTATATGCATGTGCTTTCTTTTTCTTTTTAAATCATATTTATTCTTTCCTTTATTACTTTCCCCTACCATTTTCCTTTGAATATTTCCTATTTCAAATCTAATATTTATTAATGTATAGCATCGAGTAATAAAAAAGTTAGTTAACAGGTTTAGGTGAATTCTAAGTGAGAAATAAAATTAAGTCTTACTATTTCCATCTACAAGAATAAGAATTTCAAAAAACTGAAGTTCCTAAATCTCTGCTGGAATGCAAAATGACAAAAAAAAAAAAAACATTTCAACAAGATTTTTTTAACAATGACCTATCACTTTTTCTTTTAGATTTTTACTAGTAATGTTAAGTGAAAAATTGTGGGTTTAAGGCATAAATATGTACATACAATGCCTCAGATTGGACAGAGTCCATTTGTTTTTAGAAGAGATTAACTAAGAAACTTCTGGCATATTAATAAAATGGAATACCATTAAGTCATAAAACAAGTAAAACAACATAGATGAATATCTAAATTATTATTTTGAGCAAAAGTACATACATGTACATATATAAGTAATTAATAAGTGTACATATATACATCTCCATATAAACATAAATGTTTAGTGATGCTTTTCTCAAGGTTAACATAAAATGTAGTCAAAAGATATCTACAATCATAAAACAAAACAGAATAGATATTGCCTTTAGAAGTACTGAGGCATAAGGGAGTATCCTTGGCTGCTGGAGATGCTTTATGTCCTGATTAGACTGGTGGATTTTTTTATTTTTATTTATTTTTTTTGAGACAGGGTCTCATTTTGTAGTTCAGGCTAGTGCTGAGCTCACTATGTAGCCCAGGCAAGCCTCAAACTCAGCAATCCTCCTGTCTCTGTCTCCCGAGTGGTGGGATTATAGGCGTGAGTCACCACACCCAGCTAAACTGGTGGATTTTAAAGTTCATTCATAAATCGCAGCTCACAAACTTTGCATATTTGCTTTATGTAAATTATATTTTAAATATGAATATTTCAAAACACTGTTTTCTAAATTCTGTGACATTTGTTTCTTCTCAATTTGTATCAATTCTTTCCTAATTCAATAAATACTTGACTTGTATCTACTTTTATATTTCCAAAATCTCTCAGAAAGATGGCCCCATATTTATATAAGCTGCTGGTCCCAAAAAGCTGAATATAAGTAAGTTTGTTTATTTATTTATTTATTTATTTTACTACAAATAAGGTTCTTGTCTGTATTCTTTTCATCTGTCTTCTATCTACCTAGTTACTCTTGAACATATTTTCTGCTTTATCCCTACCCCTCAAATTCTAACACTGTCTTGTGTATCTTCCACATCTAAAAACGTCATTTTATACAACATTAATAATTCAGAGACAGGTACATGTTTTAGTATTTTTTTCTTATTTTCTTTTGACACATATTGTTTTAAACATGGCCAAATATACAGTAATGTACATAATCTATTATAAATATTACCCTTTCTGTTCTGACATTGTAGGATGTTCTGACTCATAAAGGTGGGAACTGCTGCCTTTGCACCAATAGACACCATCTTTGATATCAACATCATATGCTCAAAGCAATTTCCTCAATTTCTAGTTATCTACCCCCAGGATATGAATCAATATCAAAGGTTCATTTTATTCTCTATCCAGTAGTCAAGTGTTCAAAACTAGCATCTACATTTATGTTCCTCAAAAACTTACATTTACCATCCATGGATTGTCTCATGAATGTATTCATGAAATTGAGTGAGAGGAAAGTAGGAATTTGCCAGGAAACCAAATTGTCGAGGGGTGTTAAAGACAGGAAATTGAATAAGGTTTAAAAATAAGAAAAACAGGGCCAGAGGGTTAGCTCAGTGGTTCCGGTGCTTGCCTTGCAAGCGCAAGGACCTGAGTTCGATCCCCGGTTACCACATATAATGCTGGGCGTGGTGGCTCACGCCTGTAATTCCAGCACTCAGGAGGCAGAGACAGGAGGATTGCTGAGTTCGCGGCAGCTTACCTGGGCACCATAGTGAGCTCAGGGCCAGCCTGAACTACAAAGTGAGACCCTGTCTCCAAAAAAAAGCAAAACAAAAAAAAAAAAAGAAAAACATGATTGGTCTAAGAAACTATAAGTGATTTGTCATGATTAGAATACAGAGAATATTTGAAACAGTGGCAAATTATAGTTGGGACTGCAGTGATCTTACATATAATAGCAAAGAATGTATAAGTCATTTTGGGATAATTTTTTAGTGTATTAGATTAATACTATGTAGTTTAAAATATTAG
This sequence comes from Thryonomys swinderianus, assembly GCA_004025085.1. NCBI lineage: Eukaryota > Metazoa > Chordata > Mammalia > Rodentia > Thryonomyidae > Thryonomys > Thryonomys swinderianus. The sequence goes on along the minus strand of PVIC010024401.1, from coordinate 240 downwards.
TTGAACCAGTACTTTTGCAGAATTAGTGACAAGGGAAGATTATAAATATATAACAAATGACAATGTTTTGAGTATGCACTTGCCATAGCGAAAACAGACACAAGTTTACGAATATAGTAGTCCTCATCTAAACTTGTCTACCAAGAACAGACACCTTGGATTAGCACTATTTTATGAGCACCTACAGTTCTGAGCATCAATGTAATATAATAGATGGATTAACAATAATATTTGCTTAGT
>PVIC010024400.1:0-26048 GCA_004025085.1 Thryonomys swinderianus | reverse complement strand
GTCTCTGCCTCCCGAGTGCTGGGATTACAGGCGTGAGCCACCACGCCCAGCATTATATGTGGTTACCGGGGATCGAACTCAGGTCCTTGCGCTTGCAAGGCAGACGCCGGAACCACTGAGCTAACCCTCCGGCCCGAGCATACTATTTTAATGACTCAAAAGCAATCCTGGGAGCTGGGAGTGGTGGTGCATGCCTGTCATCCCAGCACTTGGGAGGCTGAAGCAGGAGAATATCCAGCCTGGGCTGCATGGTGAGTTCCAGGCCAGGCTGGACTATACAGCAAGACTGTCTCAGGACAAAACAAAATCTCCAAGACACTGGACTGTTTGCCCTTTGGAACGAACCTCTGGTGTTTTAGGGTCAGATGGGCCAATGCCAGACTCTACCTTGTGGGATTCTCTGTGGTATGGTATGTCCCAGATTCATTCCTCACTTAAATGACTCTGTTCAGACACTTAATTTCTGGTTTAGAAGAAACATTCAGCTCACTGTAGGCCTCATTTAATTTCCAGCGATGGAGAATTGCTGTTTTTAGTAATTGGAGGTAGAACTGCTAAAGATGGCGTCTCTTTGCCTCAGACTCACTCTAAGGGCCATGGAGGAGCGAAGGGAGGCAGTGTGTGTGGACTGGGTCGGGTCAGGGTGGTGCCCTCTGTGTCATCAAGGAGCCAGGGCTGCGGGCACAAGGAACCACCGTGGCTCCTGCCCATGTGCCCCAGATGCTGAGCCCAGTGTGCGGCCTTGTGAAGCCACCACAAGCAGCTCCTGTCCAGGCACCAGGGCCTCTGCTGGGCACCCTAAGGAGCAAAGCCGACGCCATCTTGCTGTGGTCACAGGTGTATTCTGATGCAGGTTTCAATGCTCAGGGCTCTTTTATCTGTAATACAGATTAGTAGCTAGGTGTGGCGGTGCACATGCCTATCACCCCAGCACTACAGGAGGCTGAGGCAGGAGGATTACAAGTTTGAACCCAGCCTGTATAATTTAGGAATTTAGCAAGGTTTCTCTGTCATTTTCTGCAACAAGTTCTTGCCGTGTGGCCTTGAACTCATAGTGATCCTCCTGCCTTAGCTTTGTGAGTGCTGGGCTCAAAGGTTGGCACCCATTCGCTGTCAGGTAGCATTTGTCACCTCCCTTAGTGCTCAACTCAGGTCTGCTGGGACTCAGCGCCTTGGTACCGCTTGGATTACAACCACCAGACACTGGCTGCGACACTGGAGGCCGACGGATCCGGACGATGTGGCCACTGGCTTTGGGTCACAGAACATCTGCGCATGGAGGGACAGAACAGCGGGACCACGTGGGGAAGGCTAAGTTGGCGCCTCTCCTGGGCGGCGCAGCTCCTGGGGTCCCTGTGTCGGTGGTTGGTCTGGGTCCCAGGCCCAGCGGGGGACACTGAGAGCTTGAGGTTCAAAGGCCCCTGACTCCTGGGGTGCGTCGCCAGGAGCTGGGCTGCACTCTAGCGGCCACCTGGGGGTGCTGTCAGCTCGCTTTGGCAGCGCGGGATTTCGCGGGCCGGATCCCTGTGGCGCAGGCCTCGGGGCAGTGTTGCTGAGCGGCGGTAGGTACCCCAGAGCCCTGCGACCGGGAACCTGTGCTCTGAAATTCATTTCAGTTTGCGATTCTCGGAGTGTAGCTTCAGCCTTGGGGAGCTTCTTACAAATACAAATTCTGTTTTGTTTTGTTTTAAATTTTGGAGACAGGATCTGGCTGAGTTCATGCTGGCTTTGAACTCACCTTGTAGCCCAGGCTTTCCTTGAGCTCATGATGACCCTTCTGCCTCGGCCTCCAGAAGGCTGGGATGACAGGTGTGCACTACTATGCCTGGCTAGAAATTCAAATTCTTGGTCCCTTAGGTTGGACCAGCCGAATTAAACTGGGCAAGTGGGCCTGTAATGTTTTTTTCCCCGTTACTGGGGATTGAATTTAGGGCCTCACACTGAGCTAAATCCCCAGGCTCTTTAATTTTTTATCTTGAGTCTCTCTAAGTCACTATGTTGCCCAGACTTGGCTGGAACTCGCGATCCTTCTGCCTCAGCCTCCAAATGCTGGGATGACAGGTGTGTGCCGCTACATCCTAGCTCCTCATTAAAAAAAAAAATTAACTTTTCAGGAGACCTTGGCACATGCTGCTTGGAGAAGCATACTTTGGAGGAGCCACTTTCCTCCCAATTCCTGTATCTAGGCACTGAGTGCTCAGCACTGGGGGAGCCCCTGAAAGATCTCCCTGCCTCCGCGGCTCTCGGGAGAGAGGCCTTGGTGCCCCGACCAGGTGCTGGCTGGGTCACAAGTTGTCATGGTTGTGATGCACAGCAAGCACCCAGCCTGGGCTCAGCCAGGGGCCTGGGGGAGGGGGAGCCGGCAGGCGGGGCGGGTCCTCCGGGCAGGAGACTCGCTGGGCCCGGAAATGCACCAGGCTGCTCCGCGGTGACCTCTTCCGGTGACTCCCCGCCTTTGTGCCGTGGTGGCGGCCCGAGTTTCACTTTGGAAAGTCACCGCTGCCTCCGCCGCTGGATGCAGAGCAACAAAGACATGTAAATGGAGGCGCTGCCGGGCGGCCGCCCTGAGGGGAAAACACCGTTTTCCGGGGCGGAGAAGGGGCCTTTTCTGTTTGCGAGCGACACAGTCATTTGGGAACTTGGTGGTTTTTCCTTCCTGGGTGGCTCGTTAGTTCTGCTTTTGTTCTTTGTCGTTTTGATCCGTATTTTGGGGCGCCCTAAAAACACTGCTCGCGGCCCGAGAGCGGGGGATGTCTCCAGGTCCTGCAGAGAGTCCCCTCGGGAAGGTCGGTGGCCCTTGCTTTCAGGCACGGGGTGGAGACACGAGGGAGTTTCGTGCTAACACAAAAATGTATTTCAGCAGTTGATGGAAGCCGGATAGATGGATTTCTTAGAGGAGCCAGTTAAGTGGACAAAATAATAGAGTGATTTTTTTTCCTCCAAATTTAAAGAGTCGGCATTTGCTGAACTGCTTTAATGGAAATCTTTTCAAGTGTTCACAAATGCAAAGTAGTACCTCTCGTCCAATTATAAAACTGAAATGCATTAGAATTAAGTGCAGATAAGACAGCTCAAATAATTGACAGTAATGTCATGTGGTGGTGAATACTGAATGTTGGATTTGGGCTTACAGTGGATGGAATTCCGTTGTATCTTAATTTTTTGACTGAGTTCTTTCAATCTTTGAGTATGATGGACGAGCATTTAAATTATTTTTTCAGCTGAGTGTGGTGGTGCTTGCCTGTTAACCTCAGCATTTGGGAGGCTGAGGCAGGTGGATCGCCATGAGCTAGAAGATAGCCTGGGCTCCATAGCAATACTGTCCCAAATGGACAAACAAAAAGCAAAACAACAAGAACCATAGTAAGTTGTTGGGACTATGTAGGGGATTACATCTGTAATCCCAGCACTCTTGGAGACTGAGGCAGGAGGATTGAAAGTTCAAGCCCAGCCTGGGCAACTTCATAAGACCCTGCCTCAAAAAGCATATAAAAGGGTTGGGGATGTAGCTCGGTTTGTTCCCCAGTACTGGGGAAAAATTGTCATTTACCACTGATTTCTGCAAGACAGAGTAATGCCAATTCTTTACATCCCCCTCAGAAGGCGAATGTGGCACCAACTTGAGTTTGGGGACTTTGAAATGCCGTCTGGGGCTCTGCCACCCAGGCACACCTGCCTGTTTCCTAAGTGCCCAGCACCCCATCTGGTGGGCTCAGGCAGCCACTGAGGCGTCTTCTCCTCTGGGAACTTGGGGGTGTGGATATTGTTCCCCAGGAACAAGGAAGGGTCCAAACCCTGCCCATCCCTGCAGACGTGTCTCCCTTCCTCCTCAGACTCAACAGGGGCTTGAAGCTTCCTGACAGGTCCTGAAGGCAGAAGGCAGCCTCCGTGCCACACCAGGTTTCTATTGTTTCTTTGGCTCTCAAGTTCCAGAGGTCACCCCTGGGCAGAGCCCTTGACTCGGGAGCTGCAGCCAGAGCCTGGGATGAGGACGCGGTCCCAAAGTGGCAAATGGGGGCAGGAAGTAAGATGGGGCCCTACTTTGGACCCAGAGCTCCTGGCTTTTGCTCCCAGCATGGCAGCAGCGGCAAGACTGATTGGCAGGGATATATGGGTGTCTGTGGGCTCTGTGAGCAGTCTGGGCACAGAGTACTGCATCTATGAACTTGTGCAGAAAGCCTGGCCTTTGGGGGTGCTCTCCCTATCAGGGTTGAGGAGCTGTTTATCAGTTCTTGAAAGAACAGACTGAGCCCAGTGTGATGGTGCAGGCCTGTCATCCCAGCACTTAAGAGGCTGAGGCAGAAGGATTGCAAGTTGGAGCCTAGCCTGGGGTACTTAGCAACTTAGTGAGACCTTATCTCAATAGAAAATGAAGATGGCTGGAGATGTAGCTCAGTGATATGGTTTAGGAAAGCATAGGTTTTTCTCATAGCTCTATGAAACAGACCAACAAGATAAAGGGATAAATGAGGAAAGCAAAACAGAAAGGAGGGTGGAGATAAAGGGTGAAATGGAGGGAACGTGGCTGCAGTCACTTGATCTCCTTCGCACATGACCCATGGGTCCTTCCTGGTTAAATCCTCTGAGAGCACTTTTACTCAAGTGGGGAATTTTGCGAGGGTCAAATTCCTGTGGGTGTGGGGAAGATGGGTGTCCTGGTGGTGGGGGGGAGTCATGCCCAGGAAAGGACTGGGGGAGACTGAGTCCAGAATTATAGGTGAGCAATGTACTGCAGAACGGAGATGGTGGGTGCCAGTGTATTTGGGAATTGGCTTGGAGTGCCATGTGGACAGGGTTCCCGGAGCACAGGTGCCACAGCAGGGCATGTGCCAACGGAGAGTCTGATCTCATTAAGACAGGGCGATGGGGGGAGGAGACACAGAATACAGTGCCATCCCCACAGAACCAATCGGAAAGGTGCTATCTTGGACCAATCAAAACCTTGCTACCATGGACACTTCATTCAAACATTTAGGCCAGTGAGGAAATGCTCTCTTTTGGGCCAGAGATTTAGCTCAGTGGGTCTGCGCCCTGTCTAGCCAGCACAAGGTCCTTGGTAAGGATATTCAACAACACTGGGTGTGGTGACGCACACCTAGCAGCAGTCAGTACATTTACACCTGTAATCCTAGCATTAACAGAGGCAGGAGGATTTCTGAGTTTGGGTCCAGCATGAACTACAAAGGGAGACCCTGTCTCATTAAAAAAAAAAAATAAAAAAGCTCTCTTCAATCCTTTATTTGTATATGGGCACAGTCAAAAGACATTGTTCCTGATCCTCCCCTCATTTATATGTAGCAACAATCCCAGGAAGCTTTAGGATAGGACAGTTTCTACATGACCTGGGGTCAAGTGAGTATTTGACTTTTTTCTTTTCTTCTTCTTTTTTTTTTTTTGAGACAGGGTCTCCCTTTGTAGTTCAGGTTGGCCCCGAGCTCATTGTGTAGTCCAGGCAAGTCTTGAACTCAGCAATCCTCCTGCCTCTGCCTCCAGAGCACTGGGATCACAAGCGGGAGCCACCATGCCCAGCACTGTGGTATGTGGTACTGATTGCTGGTGGGTGTGAGTCACCACACCTGGTATTGCTGTATGTGGTTACTGGGGATCAAACTAGGGCCCTTGCACTTGCTACGCAGGTACTGGAAACACTGAGCTAAATCTGCCCGTGTTTGGCTTTCTTAATGCCTCATCTGCTTGAAAGAGAGGTAACTGGAGAATTGTAGGCACAAAAGAACCCTTTCCCTAAAGGGAGAAGTGGTTGCTGTGAGCCTTTCCCCACTTCCTTTCATGGCCTGGTTTTCTGTGTCTCGTCCTATTCTTTATTTGGGACACCAAAATCCTGGAAAGAAGTCCCACAGGACCCATCATCAGGTAATGTCATCTCCACCCATTTGGTGGCTGCGCAAGAGGGAAGGAGAGGATCAGAGTGGCGGGGTAGAGTTTTACAGACAGCTTAGAGGGAGGTGGGTGGACAGACTCCCTGGGCAGCTCAGGCAGGACAGGTGTGAAAAGAAGGGACACCGAAGCAACTCTATGGGGGATCAGGGACAGCCTCAGGTCCCAACGCAGCCATGAGAGAGCAAGGAGGACATTTACCAAGCATGGAGCCCAGAAAGACAGAGCAGCCACAGGCATGGATGAGCAGGTCCAGGATTAGCTTGCCCCAAGGTTTGTCCCCAGAGGCAGGCACACTATGGCTGGTGAGCAGCAGGTAACATCCCCCATTGGGACACATTGTACAGTTCTACGTGAAATGGAGGGAGACAAGTTCCTGGAGAAGATCCATTCTGAAGAGTTTCAACATGGTGGCACTTCCTGTCAGCCTGAGTTTTGCTACTTTTTCCGGAAGGCCTATGGCCACAGGAAGAGGAGGGCTTATTCACTTGAAAAGATGCTCCCTTGACCCACAGTAGGGCCTCCTCTGGTGGGCTGAGGAAGAGCCAGCTTCTGACCCATATGTAGAGCCTGGCTGCCTTGATTCACTCCTTCCTGGCCCATGCATGGTTGAGTGGGCATCTGTTTAGTTCTGTATTGTGGAGCGGAAGATGAGGAGCCTTGGTCCTTGGAGCTGAGTGTGGCTCTTGTATTATTGAGAGGGCAGGTTTGTTGCCAACTTTTTTAGGTGAACAAAATTGATATCTGGGGGGCCAGGAATTTAGTGCAAGTGATACTGCACCTATCTTGGAAGTACAAGGGCCCGAGTTTTATCCCCAGTACCACATACACCCACACAAAACAACGGATATCTCATTTTTTATATGCTATCATCTCTTCTTTAAAGTTTGTTGACTTTTAATTAGCAAAGTATGTTAATCCTGGTTTATCAACCTCATTGGGTTAGGAGGTGGGTGATAGATTAGTAAAAGATGCTTCTGGGTGTGTCTGTGTGGGTCATGGAGATGTTGCTGTGGGGTCTATTTCTGGCCCCTCCCCTTCCTCTCTGGTCTGCTTTCCAGTCATGAACTGAGCAGCTCAGCTCCCCCAGGCCCTTCCATCATGATGCTTTTACCTTGGGATTGAGTCCTCTGAAACCATGACCCAAAATAAACTTTTTCTCCTTTGTGTTGTGGAGAGTATTGTGTGTTGTATCAGATTATCAGAAGCTGACTTATAGACATATATTTATTAAGTACAATGCGATCTTTTTATATGTGTTTATTTTGTACAGTGTAACAATTCATTGAGTCCTTGAAAATTGTTAAGATGTACATTTTCAATGTATTCATCAGAAAATGGTCAAGTAGAGGTGTTTATTAATTGATTTAATTGATTTAATCATCCGGCAATGTGTGGATATGTCAAGACTGTTAGTTCTTTATGTTTCTATCCAGTAGTAACAAGGGAGAAGTTGACCTTGACCTTTAAACAGCATTTTAGCTGGGGAGGGGTGGTAGGGTTGAGGTAGGAGGATCATAAGTTAGAACCCAGTCTGGGGAACTCAGTGAGATTCAGTGTCAAAATAAAAATGTAAAGAAATCACAGAAACAGTTGATGTGTGAAGGTCCCGGATTCATCCCCAGTACTTCAAAAAAGGTAAGAAGAGGGGGGAGGGGCAGGGGAGAGGGAGAGAGAGGCCCTCTGGGGCTGAGTTGTTAACCCTGGATACTCACATTTCCCTGCCTTTTGCCCCAGAGTGTGCCTGTATGTTTGAGGGGAGGGGGACTGGCTACCTCTCCAGTGTGGCCAAATGCTGAATGAATTCATTTTTCTGTTTTATGGTCTTTGGCAGGTGAGTGAATGAACCCCTCAGGAACTTGGGCTGGCCCCGCCTCTGACCTGGCCCTGGGCTGGTAATGTGAGAGGAGCATGTGGCTTACACTGGCACTTTGGCTGCTAATCTTGGGAATACGCTTGCAAGTTTTTTGTGAAGGGCAGGAGATTCTTTGGGGGTGCAGAGCTGTCCCAGGGCCCCTATGCAGGGCAGCTGTGGCTGATAGAGTAGCATTCTCAAACTTAGCTACAATTAGATTTAGCTGGGGGCGGGGGGGGGTTGCTTTAAAAATTATGGGAGCTAATTGAGAGCTACCCAGTTATGGGTGCCACTCCAGACCCACTAGATCTTAGTGTTTACATCATAACATTGATGACCACTGTGTGTCAGAATGATCCAGACTGGGTTTAACCACGGTGATGTGACAGTGGGTTTTATCTATAAAGATAGACTTCTGTGGGCTGGGCGATGAGGACAAGGGTTAGTACACCTTCTCGAGTAACACAGAGGGAGAAAGCCCATAGAAATGGAATTGTCAAGAAACAAATCACTAAAAATAAACGAGGCCTGGTCTGTGGACAGGAAGATGTGGAGACAAAGTCTATGCCTTGGTTTAGCACATGATGCCCGGAATACCTGGGGGAATCAGGAAAGCTTTTTTTTGAGACAGGGTCTTGCTTTGTAGTTCAGGCTGGCTCTGAGCTCACTATGCAGCCCAGGCAAGCCTGGAACTCAGCAATCCTCCTTCCTCTGCCTCCCGAGTGCTGGGATCACAGGTGTGAGCCACCACACCCAGCATTGTTGTATGTGGTTACCAGGGATTGAACCAGGGACCTTATGCTTGCTATGCAGGCGCCAGAACCACTGAGCTAAACACCCAGTCAGAGTTTGGTTTTAAAAGACAGACGGGTCTCTTGTCAAATATGGAGGCTTCAAATCCCTTGAGTTTGTAGGAGACAGATTTTCTAATGTCACCAGCAGTCTGCTGGAGATGAGGTCTTCCTGTTGTTTCCTTTCATAGAAAACACACCAAACAAATGATCTCCCTCTTGCTTGGGGACCTATTTATTTTTTTTTGCAATAGTGGGGGTGGAACAGGGATTTTGCATAGGTTTTCATGTTTTATACTTATTTTCCTGTCCCCCAAATTTCCTGTGTGTCTTTGATGGTGTTAGCTGGGGGCTAAGTTGCTATGAGTCTATTCTGCCACTATCATTTAGCTTGAGGGACTTTCCCAAGGCTTTTCTACTCACTTCTGTGAAGGAGGGTTAGTACTGAGACAAATCCCTGGGCTCTACTGGCTTTTTGGAACAGTGGTCAGACTGGAGATTAAGGTGTGGCCAGCCATCTGAACAAAGCGGTCATGGCCTGTCAATCATGGAGATCCAGGACACATGGACCAATCAGATAACACTATCTTCAATTCTTCTGGCAGGAGATCAAGAAGGTTTTTGATAGGACAGCCATGCTCTGACCAAGATGGCCACCACTGGGAGCTGTTGCAGTGGCCCACGGTTGCTTCCCAGAGCATACTTCTCTCCCCATCTTTAATAAACACAAAGCCTTGCTAACTTTTTTGCTTCTTTTGTTTAGTTCTATGTTCAGGACAACCAGAACCTGGAAAGAATCTGTAGAAGAAGCACACAGCATCCAGGAATAGTGGGGAATCACAAGAGTCTTAGCATTAGATTTGTGCTTTTTTGCAAGTCCTGAAAGAATTATTTCCTTTTAGCTTAGTGCAAAGGCCCTGGGTTCAACCCCCAGTAACACACAACACGCACACATGCACATACCACATGCACGAACAGTGAGCTGGGAAAAAAACCAAAAAACAAAAAACAAAACCACGTGAAACTCACTTCTGTCCAGAGTTCTCTCTAGTATGTGATAATTGAAGAGAAAATTGCTTGAATTTTATTAGGACTTCAATTCCTATGTGGAGTTTTAAAAAACGGGATGCGTTTTCATGCTGGGGAGCGGTCTCAGGGTCTGACTGCAGGGCCCTTGTAAACCGCAGGCAGAACTTATTTATAGCTGGTAATAAAATGGGGCGACTTGGCGGGTGGGGTGGGGTGACCTGGAGTTAATTTAATTAGCTGCCATTGCAGGCCCTGTGGGCATTTCGGGGGCACAGTGGTGGGAGCGGCTTCATGGCTGGCGTCCTGCCCTTGGGGGGCAGCCGACCCTGAGACAGGAGGGGGGAACACGGCTGTGGGAACCGAGGACGGAAGCCACCCTGTGGGTTTGGGTCTGCATTGGCTCAGGAGTCCCAGCTCTGTGGTGGTGCTGCAAACCTCACGGTGATTCCAACCACCTCTTCTACCCTCTGTCCGTCCTGTTTTGCTGAAACAGTCCTCAAACAATTTGAGGGGATCAAGCAACATGGCGATTGTTAAAATAAAGGGCTGGGGATTTAGCTCAAGTGGTACCAAACCTACCTGGGAAACATAAAGGGCCTGAGTTGGATCCCTGGTATTGGAAAAAAACATTACAGTAAAATTGCCACGAATTGCCTCAAAATCTTCCCTCTTGCTTGGGGACTTATTTATTTTTGTGATACTGAGGGTAGGAACTGGGGCTTTTCCTCTGAGCTGTAGCCATAGCTGTTGAGTTGCCTGGGCTGGGCTCAAACTTTGATTCTCCTGCTTCGGCCTCCCGGAGTCTTTCACAGTCTCCAGCTCTCTCCTTTTCTTCCTCTCCCACATCAGTCACAAAGTCTCACTGAAGTCACTTTGGTGCCCAGGCTGGGCCTGTATTTGTGATCCTCTTGCCTCAGCCTCCCAGACTGCTGGGGTGACAGGTTTGCGCCACCCCTGAGTGGGAACCGGAACTCGGGTCCCAAGTCCTGTTCACCCAGGTGTCTTCTGTCACTGTCTCTGAGGGGTGTGGAGACACGGCCACCTCCCAAGATAGAGACCTTCCTCTCTGCCTAGGGGGATGGGTGGCCTGGCTGCCCACCCTCCCCTAAGTCCCTCTCCCCACGAAGATGGTGCCTGTCAGTGGTACTATCCAGACCCTGGTGGGGAAGGGTCGACCCCTTGAGAGAGAATCCCCTCGTGGGCCGGGTGTCATCCTGTGGACCTCCCTGGCCCTGCGAATTTGCTGCTTTCAGCCAGAGCCAATGGCCCTGTTGGCAGCCTGGTGTCCCTGCCATGCCGCTCCGGGACAGGGCTCAGGTCACCACAGACTCACAGGTGGCCCCCGGGAGGCCCACGCTGCTCTGAGTGCCCTGGAGCAGATGCCAGCCACCCCGAGGTGGAGTCTGCTGCTCAGAATGGCGATCTGGGTCCCAGGGCCGCTTTCCTAGCCCCAGACACAAGCCTGGGCCCCACTGCCCGGAGGGGCCGCTTTCTGGCCAGCTGGTGACAGAGCTGAGAATGCCAGTCTCTGCTGCTGCCCCAGGGGGAACTGTGGTGTGGTGATGGTGCCCGGCGGCAGCTGGGTCCTCTCTCTCTCTCTCTCTCTCTCTCTCTCTCTCTCTCTCTCTCATTTTTAGCTTTTTTGAGACAGGATCTTACTTCACAGCCCAGGCTGGCCCTGAACCCCAGCGGTCCTCCTGCCTCAGCCTCCTGAGTGCTGGGATAGCAGGCCCTTTAGAAGGGTCTGGTATCACCACAAGTCCACACCTGGGTCCCTGTATGTCCCGAAGCCCATGCCAGGTGATGGCCTATGGAGGACAAGGACCGCGGTGTGGGCCAAGACTCTCACTCCACAGATACAAGGAGAGCGGGGCGAGGTGGGGGGTAAACATCCGGCCAGCCTGGGCGACAGGCCAGCTGGAGGGAAGCGCTCAGATCACTGTCCATGAGGGCCACTGAGCCAGCGGACACTGAGATTCCATCTCCCCCAGGAGGAGCTGCTGCGGGAGCCTCTCCCTGGGGGTGGGCGAGGAGACCGGGGCCACCACCGTGGGAGTCAGCTGAGACCCCTCAAGGAACTGAAGAGAAATTCCATTCGACCCAGCTCTGCTGTTCCGCTTCTAGGAATCTTCTGAATGCATCAAAGACTGCATCAGGGCGATCCACGCACATCCGTGTTCACAGCAGCACAAATCGTCCTCACAGCCACGCCCTGAAAGTGACCTTTCTGTCCCTCAGTAGATGAAGGGATAAAGACTACGTGGTGTTTACACACTGTGGAGCACGGCTCTGCCATCAAGAAGGTTAAACGTGAGTCGAGTGGAGGGAAATGAGTACACTTTGGGACCATAATGCTAAGTGGAACAGAGCCGATCTACAAGCTTTAATGTCACACGGTTTCTCATAGGAGAAACCCAAAATACAAATGAAGAACAAAATATGAGAGAGATGATGGGAAACAGGGAGATAGATCTTTTGCAAAAGAGAAGGGACGGAGAGATGGAGGGGGGAGAGGGATGGGAGGGGAAGGGGACCTAAGATGGAGCCTGAGATTTAGCTCAGTGGTTCCAGCACCTGCCTAGCAAGCGCAAGGATTTGAGGCCTATCCCCAGTAACCACATGCAACAATACTGGGTGTGGTGACTCACACCCACCAGCAGTCAGTACCACATACCACAGTGCCAGGCGTGGTGGCTCACGCCTATGATCCCAGCATTTGGGAGGCAGACGCAGGAGGATTGCTGAGTTCGCGGCGGATTGCCTGGGCTACATAGTGAGTTCAGGGCCAGCCTGAACTACAAAGTGAGACCTCGTCTCAAAAACTAAAAAAAAGAAAAAAGATATATTATGTACATGCACCATTTGTCTATGGTGAATGTAATCATTGTGGACTGCGGACGTACTCATACAATGGAGTATTATTTAGTCATAAACAAAGATAAACTTGACTCATTTGTGGAAAATGGATCCTTGAGAGCGTAATATTAAGTGAAGTAAATCAGAAGATTAAGTATCATGATTTCAGGAGAAACCCAAGGTATAAATAATTTAAAGTGCATAATACAAGACAGAAGATAGGAAACAGGAAGATACACTCTGCAGAGATAAGAGAAGGCAGGAGGCTGGGGAGACACAAAGGGTCAGGATTCAGAGCGCATGTGCTCGGATCTCCCCCACTGAACATACAGAGCGTGCATCGCAAACTCAGACTGTAAAGCAGGACCCGGCAGCAGACGCTGGGTTCAGGCTGCTGGGCGGGCGCCGCCGGGGATCACTATGTCTGGAGTCTGGGGCCTGACAGAGCAGCTGGCTGTGCCTTCCAGCCCCGAGTCACGCTCTTGGATGGGAGACCGGGGTGGCCTCAGGGTCCCGTGTGGCGGGCTGGGCAGAGCGTGGGGCTGTGGCCCCCAGTGTGCTGGGGGGTCGCTTCTGAGCTGGGCGGGGCTCTCGGCGGACCCAGTGTTTGTATGATTTCCGTAGCTCAGGGACAGGCGGGGAGTGGATTTATTATTATTATTATTATTATTATTATTATTATTATTGTTGTTGTTGTTATTGAGACAGGGACTTGTTGAGTCACCCAGGCTGCCCTTGAACTCGAAACGATCCTCCTGCCTCAGCCTCCTGAGCACCAGGATGACCACGCCGGGCAGGAGAGCGGGTCTTAGGGGAATCAGGGGCCACAGCTTAGCAGCGTCTACAGAAGTCTGGAGGGGAGGCCACGAGGCGGGTCTCACTGCAGTGTCGTGGCCCGCAGGGGATCCGAGCTCACCAGTCTGGGGTGGGACCAGACCCACACAGGCCTGCACCGAGGCTGTGCAGGCGTCCGGGCTGTGTGGCCTGCAGTGTAGACCAAGCGAGTGGAGGGTGGGTGAGGCAGCTGGTGGGCTTGTGGGAGGGTGTGGGGACAAACCCAAACCAACGGGAAAGAGGCCCCTTTGCTCGCGGCGCTTCCTAGATGCTGGAGGATCACGGTTCCTGGCACTGTGAGATGGGAGTCCAGGACCCTGTCCAGATGGGCTGTGAAGGTTGAATAGGAGTCCTTGGGCAAGGTGGGTGTTGATTTGAGTCGGAGGCAGTAGGGCGAATAAAAGCCCTCAGAGGCTGAAGTGCAACTGGTTCTAGGCTCTCGGGCCACGGAGGTTTCCCCGCAGCGGGTGCGAGGGAGGCCCGGAGGGGGAAGGCTGAGGTGCTGAGCGCCCCTCCTGTGGGGAGGGGGGCTGGAGCGCAGCGTCAAAGGCAGCACCTTCTTGGGAACAGGGAGACGGGTCTTCAGCAAATGCGAAGGGGCCAAGAGCTAGAAGGAGGGGTGGAGGGGAAGGGAAGGGCACAGCGAGACTTAGGATGTGCATTACGAGGACCCTGCAAACGTGGGCTCAGTAATTTGAAGGAAATTAAAAAAGCCGGTTCGGGTTTCTTCAGCCAGCGGCTCAGTTCCTCTGAGCGCCGGCAGGTGGCGCCCGCCGTCCGCCGCGCCGCGGCCAAAGCCTCTGTCGTCCCCGCCCCAGGCGCCCTCCTGGCCCACCCCGCAGTCACACGCGTTGGTCAGCAGATTCCTGGAAGGTCAGGCCGTAGGGTGGCTGCTCCCGGCCGGGCGGCAGGGCTCCTTTGCTTCCCTCCTTCTCTTTCTTTTTTTGCCTCCCCTGAATTACAACACAGGTTGGGTCTGTAGCCCTCTCCCGCCTCCGCAGTACATTCAGGTGGCAGCGCCCGCAGCCCTCTGCCCGGTCACGGCCCCTCGCTTACTCCCTGGCCCGTGAGGGAAATGGGTCTCATCTCCGGATTGTCCCAGTGTCCGGCCCCTCGGAGGTCTGGTGCCTAGATTTTACCATTCTTTACCCCCGATTGAGTAGCTGTTTTTATTTTCTTTGCAGTTCTCAAGGTTGAACCTAGGCGTTTTACACTGAGCCTCATCCCTACTTTTCTCATTTAAGAATTTTCTACAAAGTGTCGCGAAGTCACTCAGTTGTCCAGGCTGCGCTGGGCCTTGTGATCCTCCTGCTTCAGCCTCCTGGTGTGCTGGGATGACATGTGCCACCACACCCATTTTTTTAGGGTATCTACCCTGAGTTGTTCCTAGTCCTGGCTATCAGCAGTGTCCAGTGGATCACCCAGAGGCACAAGGTACACGGTAGCAGAAAGCATGTTTGTCCTCTGCCTGTCACCCGGCCTGTGTGCTAGACAGAGTGGCTTTCAATCAGCACAGACATTGAGGAAAATGGGGCCCCGGTCAAACGCAGCGGGGACACAGATGCAGGTACTGTCTTTAGAGTGAGACGCCTCAGGACAGACCCAACACAGGAGCCCAGGGGCCAAGAGGAGGAGGGAAGGGGGTTGTGCTCTGCTCACCCTGGTGCCCCCTGGGGCTTTTGTCTGTCCCTGCCTTTCAGAGGATGAATAAGCATCTCGGAACAGTTAGAGCCCAGGGACATGGAATCTCCAGCTGCTGCTGGTCACTGTAGGCTCCTTATGCCAGCAGGTTGTGAGGCAAAGAGCAGAGGTGGTGTCTGGCAGGGGTAGTGGACCACTCTTTGTGGGGTGCAGAAGTTCCTGCTTTATCCACTTGCTTATGAGCACAGGGACCAAGATGTTTGGGCTGAGGGCCCTCCTTGCATGTCTCTTGGCTCTTCTAGCATTCAGTTCCAGCAGGAAGTGGGGATTCTGTGGCAGTGGCTTGGTCACAGAGCTCACGTGACCTCTGAGGATGATCTGGGCCCCTTGTCTGGGGAAATCCTCCTGCATCAGCAGACCTGGACTTAGAGATTCAGCTAGGGTTAGTATGGGTTGTAGAAGAAGAGGGCCTGGAGGGTGCAGGGGCTCTGTCCCTCCTACTGTTGTCTGTAAGTTCCTACAGTGTACTAGTCAGCTGTGGCTGGAATACAATATCTGACATGCACAAACTAAAGGGGGAGAAGGTGGCTCTGGCTCATGGTTTCAGGATATTCAGTCCATGGTCAGCTGCTCCAAGGCAGGAGCATCATGATGGGTGGGGGAGCAGAGCTGCTCAGTTCATGGTGGGCAGGAAGCGGAGCAAGAGATCAGACCAGAGAGAAAGGGAGGCAGCAGATATAGACCTCAAGGTCACCCTCCATGATCCACCCAGACACACTCAGAAGTGTGCTCCACCAATCCCACCACCGATTGGGCAGTGATCATGCCAATCAAATTGACACAATGAAATTTCCAGAAATTATGATCAATCAGAATCCTGAAGAAATTGAGCTGAAATGGAGCAAACCACCAGGAATCTCAAGGAAGTTGTGTATAAAGCTTGGGCTTGTACAAGAAGCAAGTGTGTTTGGTACAAGAGGGGGACTATTTGTGGTAGGTGGTGTTGGTGCCCTTCTGGGTTCTGTTTCCCAGGCGGCTCATTCCTGGCTCACAGCTTCTTTGGCCTTGGTGCTATTTTAATAAGAAGCACTGCCTTGGAAATAAGTTTGGGTCCTTCTGGAGGGATGACTTCAGCCGTGACTGACAGATGATCAGAGACCCCCAGCCTTCAGGTGGGATGATAAGGGCTCATTCTTTGCTCATGCACATAGACATCAGTGGAACCCACATCTCTCCAGGCTTTGCCCACTGCCCCATTCTGCTTCCCTGTCCCCTGGGGTCTCCTCCTGAGAGGATCCCATCTCCTTAGGGAACCCACTCAGGGAGGCCTGGCTTAGCCCGCGCTTCTCCAGACAGGCGCCATCAAGGGGTGTTATGGGTCAGACCAGAATGGCCTCAAGATCATCATGGACACAGAGACTGGGCATAGGAGTAGTCAGATCTTGGAGGTGCTGGTGAGGCCAAAGGTACTGTCAGGAGATGCGGCCTCAGTGGGATGAGGTGGCCACTGGGGGCAGGGCCCGGAAGGATCTGTCTCCCTCCTGCCTCCTCCCTGCTCTCTCTGCTTCCTGTCTGACATGGAGTGAGCAGCTCCTTTGCCAGGCCCTTCACCAGGCTGCACTCAGTTGGAGCCACTGACCATGAACCAAACCTGAGCCAAGATAAACGTCTCTGTTCAGTTGTGGGCATCAAGTGTTACGTCCTAGGGATGAGAAAGTGACTAAGACAGTCACTGCTCACCTGGGGACTCCCAGGAGACTTTCTGGATCTTATGGAAGCTGCAGTAGGATCTGACCGTGGGAAGGGGTTGTGCAGCTGAGATCAGGACTCTGGGTACTGTGTGTGGCTGGAGGCCAGGCCTGCTGGGTGCTGTGGGCTGTGAGAGTCGAGGCCTCAGTGGTTTGTAAATGTCCATGTAAGGAGACAGGGCCTGGCGCTCTGGTCCAGCTTGGCTGCAGTCGGCTTCGTGGTGACCATGTCCAGGGCACAGTCTGCATCTGCCTCGCCTGTCGGGCCTGCCACCCTCAAATGGCATCGCTGGGTGGCTTGGGATGTGCAGGCTCTTCTTTCTTGTGGACCCAGAGGCTGAAATCCGAGGTCTGAGGTCAGTGTGGTCAGGGTGGAGGACTCTCGGGATTATGGGGTCAGGGTTCTTGCTGGGTGCTTACAGGATGGAGGGGGAGGAGCTGGTTCTCTGGCTTCTTTGTGGTCCAGATCCCATTCCTGGGGCTCTGCCCTCAGAGCCTCATTGTTACTGGAGACCCCACCCAACCCCCACTCACAGGGGATTTGAGCTCAGCACGTGGACTTGGGACACGCGGATCTGGAACTCAGGCTCCCAAGCACTCACTCAACACTGTAGCTTTCGTTTCTGGCTCAAAATAATTTAATCACTTGACCATTAAATAACCCAGTCCTCCCCTAAAGGGTACAGGCAGGCCTATCCTTACCTGTTCTCCTCTTCCTGCTTTCTTTTTTCCTTTCTCCTTCTTTTTTGGCACTACTTGGAATTGAACACAGGCCCTTCACATTGGGCTACCTTTCTAGCTCTTTTTATTTTGAGACAGGATCTGAATAAGTTTCTAAATTGCCCAGGCAGGACTTGAACCTGTGATCCTCCTGCCTCAGTCTCCCAGAGTGCTGGGTTATTGGCCTGTGTTAGCACACCCAACTAGTAATACTATTAATATTGTAGTATATTTTCTCACTTATCTCTTTATTTATTTATTTATTTATTTATTTATTTATTTATTTATTTATTTATTTATTTATTGAGACAGGGTCTTGCTTTGTAGTTCAGGCTGGCTCTGAGCTCACTATGTAGCCCAGGCAATCCTTGAACTCAGCAATCCTCCTGTCTCTGCCTCCTGAGTGCTGGGATTACAGGCGTGAGCCACCACACCCGGCACTGTGGTATGTGGTATTGATTGCTGGTGGGCGTGAGTCTCCATGCCCAACATTGTATATGGTCACCAGGGATCAAACTCAGGACCCTGCGCTTGCGAGCCAGGCGCCGGAACCGCTGAGCTAACCCTCTGGCCCCTCACTTATCTCTTATAAACCCTTGAATCAAAGACTGTGTGCATTTGATTAATATTCTCTTTTCAGAGAGTGGCACCAGAGAGCACCTTTTTTAAATGGATCAATTCTCCATGTCATGAAGTAAACCCTGAAGATGTGATTCTCTTCAACTCGATGCTGTGTTTTTAAATTTTTACCTTCTAGATTGGTTCCTTCCACCCCTTTCCTCTTTCCTTCCTTCCTTCCTTCCTTCCTTCCTTCCTTCCTTCCTTCCTTCCTTCCTTCCTTCCTTCCTTCCTTCCTCTTTCTCTCCTTCTCTCACTTTCTCTTTCTTTCTTTCCTCTGCTTATTGTGAATGGCACTGCAGTGAAATTCCAACAGAAGAACCTTCGGCTCACATCTCCGATGATTTTCCTAGGATGGATTCCCAGAAGGTTGGGATCACAGAGAGGACACTTGCCTGGCGCTGGATGAGTCTTGCTGAGTCACTTTCTGGAATTCACCCTCCTGCAGCTCTGTGTGAGGAGCTTGCTTAGCGCATGCTCTAGGGGTCTCATAGTGTCTTTAAAAAAATAGATCAATTAGTTTTAAAAAGTACCTTATTCTAACTGGCGTGCTTGCTTACCATTAAGGATAAAGGTTTTATTTTTGTTTCCTTTGTCTATTTGGTTCAGTACATGCAGCTGGGGCTGTTAGAAACTTGTGGAGATCCTCCTGCCTCAGCCTCTTGGGTGCTGCCATGACAGGTGTGGAGCACTATGCCAGGCGAGATTTTCATTTTAGAAACACTCCATAACAACTCACCTTCTTTTGTGACTGCCCTTTTTGTTCAGTAAGTGACACGAGTTCAAGATCTACTGGTATGAATTCAACTGGGTTAGTGGTGTGGATGAATTGACCTCTAAATTGCAAACATTTCCCTGTGCGGGTTGCCATTTGTCTGTTAATTTAAAATCTGGGGGTAGAGCAAGATGTAGACCTGCGCTGGCAGATCCATTTGTCCTTCCTTTCCCTTGTGACACCCACGGCTCTCTCTCTGGGGGGAGCACCAAGCCGCACCCAGCTTTCGAGCGCGTCCAGGGTGCCGCCTCGCATGCAGCAGCCCAGGGAAGCTGCCTGTCTCGGGAAGCAGATCTGACAGGCAGGGTTGAGGCTCCGTGTGAAGATGTCAGCCCTGGCTGCCTCCGGGTTTCTGTTACAGGGTGACGCTAACAGAGGTGGCCCTTGCAGGCTGCTGTGCTGGTGCTCAGACCTAGGCTCCGGCTGGGCCTGGCCTGTGCTTGTCCATCCGCTGCGAGGGTGTTGCTGTCTTGTCTTCTTCTCTTCCCTGTGGGATTCGGCCGGCAGCCACGTCCACTGCGCCCTTCCCGGCGTGTTTCCCTTTGCAGTCTGGCTTTCACGTCTACCTCTCCGGATACACTGTCAAGGAGTCTCAGGAAGAATCCTTCTGCGCCCAGCGCTTGTGTATGCAGGGCCTGGGCGACGCTGCCACCCAGGAGGGGTTTAGTGAACAGTAAGTGCATCTGGCGCTGGTGAAAGAGCCCTGGGGCAGGAGAAATAAAACCATGAAAACCCAGCCCTACACAGGGACACACTCGGGTCGCTGCAGGAATTGGTTCCCATCGAGACTGGGATGCTAAGTGAAATAAATCAGACCCAGAAGGCTACATAGCACGTGGTTTCTTTTTATAAGCAACTCAAAGCATAAATAACTTAAAGAGCAAAGTAGAAGACAGAGGCCAGGAAAGGGGAGGCGGACTGTGGAGGTGGAAGGGCGCTGGGGGGTGAGGAGACGAAAGTACAAAGGGTTACGCTGTGGCCCACAGACAGCTGCCCACGCTGAGCGTTTTCACTGTGTGCAGCAGACAGGTACGAACCCGAGACAAATAACCACACAGTACTGACTGTGAACAGACGCTTGAACCCTGGCGCCAGAGCGCCTCGGTTTGAATCTCAATTTCCATGTGGCTGGGGCTGTCAGGAAGGCTCCTGCCCAGTGATGACGCCAGAGCTTTCCTGGGTGTGCCCGGGCAGTACCCCAGGGGTGGGAGGGGAGGACGCAGGAAGGTGACTCAGTCTTGGCCCTGTGACCCTGGACAAGACCCCCTCCCACTGGCTGGAGACGCTGGGTGCTAGAGAGCGGTGAGACTGGGCAGGAAAGCCAGAAACCCGGGAGGACATGCACATGTGGCAGGCCCATGTGCCCTGTGTACGGTGCCCGGGGCCTTCCTATCCGTGTCCTCCATGATTTTTGGACAAGCAGATGGGTAAGGCGGGTTTTACTGAATCAGAGTGGAGAAGAACGTGGAGACTTTTCAGTTAGGACTCAGCTGGCCCTGTGGGGGAGAAGTGATGTGGCCTCCAGGACATCTGGGGCTGGGGGGAACATTCCGTCACTGAGAGTGACCCAGTGATGGTTCTGCTAGGGTTCTTTCTCCCTGTCTCCTGGGCCAGCCTATGCCTAGAGGGGACAATCAATTGTAAAGCCAGGGTCCTGGCTTCTGCATCCCACTCAGTGTTTGGAGACAAAGACATGAACACCATTCATCCTAAAGATTTCCTACCCATGAGCTGGGCTTGGTGGTGCACACCTGTCACTGCAGCACTCAGGAGGCAGAGGCAGGAGGATCACCGTGAGTCAGCTTGGGCTACATAGTGAGTTCAAGTCCAGCCTGAACTGCATAGTGAGGTACTGTCTCAAGAAAACAAAAAAACCCAGAAAAACAAAAAACCAAATAAGAAAAACATTTTGGCTTCTTGGACCTAAACGAATTAATTCATGATCTTCCCAGAAGGGGGCTGGCTCTGTCCTGCCTGCTTTGGAGCTAAGACAAGCAGTTCCATCTGCTCCAGATGAACACAGCCCAAGGCCATGGTCTGCGTCTCACCTGCACTGCGGAAGCCGTGGGTGGCCTGAGAGATTAATCCATGGCTATATTAAAGGAGCCATGAGCTAAAATATTACATCAAACTTCTAGTCTGCACTCGACACCATGAAATATCGGCTTTATTAGTTCCATTCTGGAGCACATTGTGCAATAATGAAAAGCATATTATGTGACCAAGGTATGGAAGGTTTCAACGCACACGGCTCCCAGTGACGGCGCTGGGTTCTCAGCTATGTGCAAATGACGGGGAACAAAGGAGTTAGTCGAGGCACTGTTCCCTCCTACGACACCCCTAATACCCACTACGCGAAGCCCACCCGCGCTGCCGCCCTATAGAAAACGTATTGCGGGCAATTATGCAACAGCGAAACCTCTCTAAGCTTTGTTTGGAAATCCAAGACACGGGAGCCTCTGCAACTGGAGATTTTAATTAACCTCGGCTGTGATCGCAGTGTAGTTCTTCGGGTAAACAGGAGGGGGCCAGTGATCAGTAGGGGTTCAACCAGAGGGAGTGCAGTTAAAGGGTCAGGAAGTTCACAGATGAGCTCCCAGCTGCTCCTGTTTTACTCTTGACATTTGCTGCCCCACGTTTGGGCCATTGGGAATCCAAGTTTTGTGAGTAGGCACGATTTTTGTCTGAGGTGACAAGGAAAGTGATCTTCTGGAGTTGTTTGGGGACAAGTGGAAAATCTGTCACATTTGTCCTGTCTTCACAGTAAAGGACATTGAAGGTTTGTTAACAACAACAACAACAACAACAACAACAACAACAACAACAACAACAGCATAAAACCTAAAGTGACTTCCAAATTCTCCCTCATTGGAAGGTAACTTCTTTCTTTCTTTCTTTATTTTTTTGAGACAGGGTCTCGCTTTGTAGTTCAGGCTGGCCCTGAGCTCACTATGTAGCCCAGGCAAGCCTCGAACTCAGCAATCCTCCTGCCTCTGCCTCCTGAGTGCTGGGATTACAAGTGTGAGCCACCACACCCAGCATTGTGAGGTGTGGTACTGACTGCTGATGGGTGTGAGTCACCACGCCCAATATATCATTGTATGTGGTTAACTAGAATCGAACCAGGGACTTTGCGCTTGCTAGGCAGGCAGCGGAACCACTGAGCTAAATCTCCGGCCTGGAAGGTAACTTCTTAAAATCAATATGCGCCTTTTAGCTGTTATGCTGGTGCAAACCTATGATCCCAGTACTCCAGAGGCTGAAGCGGAAGGGTCTCCTCCAGTTCAAGGTTAGCCTGAGCTACCTAATGAGACTCTGATTCAAAAAATCAAACAAAGCGAAAACACCTTCTTTGATCTCCCAGGCGCCTTTGGGGGACATTGTGGAGGGACATTTCTGTAACTGAACCAAAGGAGCAGTGAACCTTCCTGTTTACTTTTTGATCTCCTTGTGGCACGTTGGGGAGTAGGGTTAGAAGCCTGTGCTAAGCCCCATGTGCCAAGCCTGAGAATGTCTGTTAGCCCTGAGGCTTCTCCCTTCAGCCTGGAGGTCAGGGCCCAGCTATGGTGCTGACGCTTTTCTTCCCAGGTCAGCTCTGTGGACCCTCCACACCTCCCTGCCCCTTCCTTGCTGAACTTTACTTTCCAGTGTCTTTGTTCCTCCTCCTCCTCTCCCTGCAGTACTAGAGACTGAACCCAGGGTCTTTGCAGAGTGACAGCCTCAGCTTTTAAATTTTTTTTTTTTTTGCCATACCAGGAATCGAACTCAAGCCCTTGTGCATCCAAGGTTGGTATGGTACCACTTGAGCTAAATCCCCAGCCTTAAAATTTTTCTTCTGAGACAAGAGTTTTACTGAGTCCTGAATTTGCCCAGAGTGGGCTTGAACTTGCAGTCCTCCTGCCTCAGCCTCCCTGACTGTTGGGATGTCAGGCATATGTCACTACACCTGGCCACAGATTGAGTTTTAGGGAAGGTAGATGAGAAGATTATGGTGCACATGAGGGTGCAGAAGGACCTCATTCTATACAGTCACCCCTTTAGGGACCCTCAGCCCGAGCCTGGCAGAGAAGCCTCTGGCTGAGGTGCTGCTGAGCTGTGGCAGGGAGACACCGGAAGTGCACAGGTGGGATTGTAGGTGTCACCTGAAGCCTCAGGCTCATTTGTCACCAGCCTCCCATGTCACCCAGAGGACAGATCCGCGGTGTTCTTATTCAGGGCTGGGTGGGATTTCTCACTTTCCCTATTACTTTTAAATGAGCATTTTGGAGATTTCCTCTCCGCAACCAATAGGTTTTGCTGAGCTGAACTCTTGGAAAATGAGAAATTCAGTTGCTCCTGAGTGAGTTCCCAGCTTTGCGCAGTGAGCGATGTTAGCTGACGAGAGTGAGTTTCCAAAGAATTAATTTACTGAGCTGCACACCGGGCTCTGCCACCTCAGCGGGAAGAGCTGCGGAGCGGGCAGGAAAAGTGCTGATTCAGGTGAAGCTCTGGCGGCTCTGGTGCCTGCGAGCGAGGGCCCTCTGTGGGGCCCTTGGGGTGGGACGTGGCACCGGCCTGGTGTCCTTGAATGAGCCCCATGCTGGTTACAGGGAGGCATCCTGCCTTTCTTTTAAAAAAAAAAAATACTTTACAGGTCATGTTTGCAGTATGTGACAGTTTTTCTAGTGGGAGATGGTGTGTGGCCCTCACACATCTTAGTTGTTTTTTATCCCCTTCCTTCCCCTACTTTCTCTCTCCTTCCATCTCTTTGTTGCCTTCCCTTTTGCAAAAGATCTGTCTCCCTGCTCCCTATCACCTGTCTTTTTTTTTTTGAGACAGGGTCTCTCTTTGTAGTTCAGACTGGCTCTGAGCTCACTGTGTAGCCCAGGCAAGCCTGGAACTCAGCAATCCTCCTGCCTCTGCCTCCTGAGTGTTGGGATTACAGGCGTGAGCCATCATGCCTGGCCACCTGTCTTTTATTTTGTTCATTCATTCATTCATTCATTCATTCATTCATTCAGACTTTGGTTTCCTTACATAAGAGAAATCATGTAATATTTAAATTTGTGCATCTGATTCTTTTTTACTTAACGTTGTGGGCTCAAGGTGCATATGTTTTTCCACAAATGCTTCAGATCCATCCTTCCTTATGGCAGAGTAGTACTCCACTGTGTATAAACACATTTTCTTTACCCACTAATCAGCTGATGGACACAGAGGCCACCCCTAAGACTGAGCATTGATGTGTTGTGCTGCTGTAAATATAGATGTGCCCAGGTCACCTGGATGGGGAGGTCTCAGCTCTGCCGGAAGTAGCTGGGCCTGGTGGAATTTCTGTTTCAGTTTGTGGAGGATTTTTGAGGAAGCCAATGTCTGCAGCCACCTTCTGGGTCCCGGTGACCTGAGAAGCCAAACTGAGGGTTACAGCACATCCGGTCCTCTCTGGGCCTCACAGAAGACTGAAGCCACTATGGTCATGGAGATCACTGTGCAGGAGAGTACATCTGTCTGTATGTCTGTTTGTCCTCATCTGTGACAGCTCGGGGGGAGGGGCTCTTCCACCTTCCTGTATCTTCCAGGTTTGTTCTGAGCCCAGCACAGCATCCACGGGGTGGCACAGGAGAGGAATTGGGCAGAGATGAGAAATCTGGACCAGTGGCACTGGGCCTGGACCTAGGGGGAGCCATGCCTCATTCCTGCAAGATGACCTTTCATGAAGGGCTTGCTTTGCTAGGCCTCAGTTTCCTCACTTGTCCTCCGGGGTAAGGCCCCTTGAAAGCCACTGAATTTAGCATCAATGAGCAGCTGCCTGTAGGACCGGTCCTGCTGCCTGCGTGGAGGGGTTGATGGGTGGCGGTCTTGATGGTGACGGGCCCTGGGTGGTGTGGGACCCTCCGGATGGGCTTTCCCTGCCCGCTCAGGGTTTCAAGGTTCCTTCTCCCTCACTGTGCCCCGAATGTGGTGCTGAGGCTTCCTGGGGCCTGTGGAGCCTGCTGAGCGTGACGCCTGGGGACATCAGACTTGGTATTTTGTCCTCTGTTCTGGCAGCTCCTGCTGCCCCGCTGCTGGTGTGGATCAAATGGTTTCTGTCCACACTCCAGCTCTGGGCCCGGAGGCAGAGTTGATGATGTCCAAGTGGCGAGACAGTGGTGGACCTTTAAGGTCCTGGGTGCAGAGGTCGAAGCCTCGGGTCAGGCTTCCTTCTCTCCTCTTCCTTTCCCTCCCCCAGAAGCTACGTGTCCACCCTTGGATGGCTTCATCTCCTCACAAGGTCACTACCTGGGGCTTTTGCCCCTTGGTCCAGTCTCTCTCTCCATGGCCTGTCGGGTGAGATGAGCTCCCAGAGACCCGCTCATGTCCCCGGTGTCCCCTCCTCTCCTGTTCCTAGTTCTTTCTGAAGCAGAAATGGCAGATGCCATGGGGGAGATGCACCTCGAGCCCTGGCACATTCCTGACTGGGCCTGGGTTCTTCCCGGGGGCTCAGGTGTTGCTTCCCTGGAGAGAGGTCCTGGTGGTATTCCCAGCGGGTGGCACAGGCAGCCAGGAAGGGCAAACCTGAGGGAGTCAGGGCACCATGGCCAAGGACAAGGTAAGGTGAACGGGCTGATGATGTAGCTCAGTGGCACAGTACTTGCCTGGCAAGTGCGAGGCCGAGTTTGATTCCTGGTACCAAAAAAACAGTAAGATCAAGCCTGGGCTTGAGGGCTCAGTGAAGCCGTGGGGATGCTACCTCAAGGCCAGTGCTCTGGGGGCCTAATGAACAAGGCTCCCGTGTGAAAGCGGTGGGTCCCTCCTGTGTGGCCCGTGGTGAGAACAAGGAGATGGGCAGTCAGCCCCACAGCCTCTCTCCACACTGCTCTGATGGGCACCTTTGTTCTGCTGGTTTTAGACGCGACCATCAGCAGTACCCACAGAAGAGCTTGCTGTGTGCTGAGCTCCTGCAGTCACTTTTCCGAGTCTGAGTCTCCTGCATGTGACCCATGGGCCAATGACGTGGACCTTCCAGAGCTTACTGTGACATGGGTGCCACAGGTGGCCCACAGTGGTCTGAGATGTAGTTGTTTTTCTGCATAAAAAGCTCGGGGTAATGTCCCTGGGCACTGCATTCGAGTCCCCTCCCGGTGGCGGGAGCTTTCTACTTGTGCTCATTTCTCTCTTTTCTCTGCCTTGTCTTTCTGGGTTGAGAGACAAACTCCCCAGCTGGACAAGAGCTCTCCTCGTCAGTTTCTGGCCCCTGCTGGGACCCTGTGTCCCCTTCCTTCTTAAGCTGAGTGCCCGTGAGGATGGGAGTTGGGGGAGGGTTTAGA
>PVIC010024399.1:0-26194 GCA_004025085.1 Thryonomys swinderianus | reverse complement strand
AACTCAGCAATCCACCTGCCTCTGCCTCCCGAGTGCTGGGATGACTGGCCTGAGCCACCACGCCCAGCCTTGTGGAGTATGGTCCTGATTGCCGGTGGGTGTGAGCCACCACGCCCAGCACTGCGGTGTGTGGTACTGATGGCTGGTGGGCGGGAATCACCACACCCAGCATTGTTGTATGTGGTTGCCGGGATGGAACTCAGGACCTTGCGCTTGCGAGGCAGTTGCAGGAACCAGAGCTAAATCTCTGACCCTAAAGTGTGATTATTAATAGTAGGTAATTCTTCAAATGAAACTTTCACCGTAGATAACTGAATTCTGAGAAGTCAACATGTTTGTTTGTTTGTTTGTTTTGCTTTTTGAGACAGGGTCTCACTTTGTAGTTCAGGCTGGCCCTGAGCTCACTATGGTGCCCAGGCAAGCCGCCGCGAACTCAGCAATCCTCCTGTCCCTGCCTCCCGAGTGCTGGGATTACAGGTGTGAGCCACCACGTCCGGCATTGTAGTATGTGGTGTTGATTGTTGGTGGGCATGTCTCCACGCCCAGCATTATATGTGGTTACCGGGGATCGAACTCAGGTCCTTTGCGCTTGCGAGGCACGCGCCGGAACCACTGAGCTAACCCTCCGGCCCTGTTTGTTTGTTTTTTGATTGAACTCAGGACTTTGCAGTTGCCAGGCAGGTGGTGGCACTGCTGAGCTATATCTGAGGCCCGATAACTGAATTCTAGTGTGAGGCTTTACTTGAAGCCCTCTGCCTCGGTGATTTCAGTGAAATGAGTGATTTTAGGCGATCAGAGACCAGTTGATGTGTGATCAGTTAGTAAATAATTGAGAATCTGGTAACTGTATACTGACCTAAGTAATATACGTCCTATGTTACTGTTTTGTGGACCAAGTAAATCTTACACTGTTGTCTACTTTCTGTGTCTTGCTTTGTTTGGACTGTTGGGAATTAAATCAGGGCTTTGCTCCCACACCTAAACATGCACCTTGTGCTGTCTCAGTCTTCTTTGGTTCCCAGAAACAAAAACTAAAACTTCAGCTGTGGAGATGTTTCTTTTCTATGTTTCCATTTGGTTTTAGGCACGAAACATGCTCTTTAATTCCTGATAGATCCAACATGTCTGGGCAAGGCCCTCGGTCCCTCTCTGATTTACGGTCTTTGTGCCATTCCCACTCACCTGACAAAGACATCAACTCTGCTGTGAGGTATTTACCCTGGAATATAGATCCTTATAAAATATATAAGGTTTTGGATGATTGCGTATTTTAATTTATGTAATATAATAATACTAAAAAATCTGTTTTGTTTTTATTACTCATTTAAAAATCTACCTGAGGTACTCTATATACAATTAATTTATTTTCCTACTGCATCAAATGAATATCTGATTTTATTTATCCACTCCTCGTGTTGGACATTTTAGTTGCATCTGGTACTCTCATCACATGTATCCCTTTGGTGACAAGACACGTATTGTCTTTTGGACTTGTAGTCAGAAGTGAGGCCACTGAGCATTTCTATACATAGAAACCAGGAGGTTGCTTCCCAAGTCTTACTTTGCTCCCAGCAGCACCCACGAACTTTCACTGCTTTACAGCTTATCAGAGTTGGTATCACCACTTTCTGATTCTCACATTCTAATAGAGTATAAAGTGTTATCTCAATTCTTTTTGTTTAAATTTCTCTGAATACTATGAAGTTTGTGTCTTCATTGCTTGTTAGTCCACATTTTCTATCACTTGCTTATATTCTTTGTTTTCAACAATTTTCTGTTGAGATTTTTATGTTGGTCTGACTTGGATATTGTCCATATTAATTCCATAAAGAAAGTCCTTTAATTTTAATGTCATTGTCCATTAATTTTTCACTTATGAGTTGTGCTTTTAGAGTCTTATTTTAAAATTTTTTCCCTGGGCCAGGGATCTAGCTCAGTGGTTCCAGCATCTGCCTTGCATTTGCAAGGTCTGGAGTTCAGTCCCCGCTAACCACATACCACAGTGCCAGGTGTGGTAATCCCAGCACTCGGGAGGCAGAGGCAGGAGGACTGCTGAGTTCGAGGCTTGCCTGGGCTACGTAGTGAGCTCAGGGCCAGCCTGAACTACAAAGCGAGACCCTGTCTCCAAAAAAAAAAAAAAATTTCCCCATACTCCAGATGTGCTGCACACCTGTGATTCCAGCACTCAGGAGACTGAGTCAGGAGGATCACCATGAGTTCAAGGCTAGCCTCAGCTATATAGTGAGACTCTGTCTAAAAAAAAAAAAGTTTTCCCATACGTCCGGCCTTGTGCACATCTGCAGTGGCTCTTGCTGGGGCAAGAGGGTTACTGTGAGCTTAAGATGCTCCCCTAACGTGGTGGAAAGATTTCCTCCCTGAGAGTTGTTGTCTTAAGTTTCTTCGTAGTCCTGGGGACCAAATGCAAGGCTTTGTGCATCTGCACTGAATATTCTTTATATTTTACCTTGGATATTTAGATGTTTAATCATCTGAACTCAGCCTTTGTGTCGTTTCCCCAGGCAGCATGCCAGTTACCCCAGCGCCCTCTGCTGGCCGCGCTCGCCTCCCTCGGGCTGCGCAGCCGCAGCTCTGTGTGTGCTCGTTTTGGTCCTGGCGCTCTTGTCTTCTCGCCGCGCTGGCTGCTGGGAGTTCTTTTCTTGGACTTTCCCCTGCTTACACTTACTTCTTTCCTATAAATGTTGAGACCACACACACACACACACACACACACACACACACCATGAGCGTTTCCATTGAGGTTACATAAGATTTATAGATTAATTTGTGGAAAATTGACCTTTTTTCAATATTACCCAAGTATGATACGTAGCTTTGTTTTTCAGATAGGTTTTTAATAGAGTTCTAAATTATTCTCCATGCATCGTGTACTTTTTGCTGTGTTTGTAAGCTGTTACAAAGATGCTTTAAACATACTTTCTCAGTAGGGAAAGGGGCCGTTGCTGGCCTCCTCCCAGCGCGCCACAGCCATTCAGACTTTGGGTGGTGCCCTCGGCCCGCCAAAGGCTTCTCCTGTCACAGTACTACATGCTCACGTGCCCGCCCTGTATTTCCCAGTTTACATCTGACTGTACTGGCCTTGTCACCTGTTTCTTCGTCTTTTAGCAGTTCATGTTATTTTTTCTTAATTGAAAAGCAAGGTGCACGGTGCAAGCCCTTCTCGACTCGTGACAGCATAATCTGAAAATTCCCAGTCAGCCCTTGTGAGACCCGACTCTTGCTGAGTCCGTCCCAGGGAAGAGAAGAGAAGATGAAAGTAAAAGAGCGAGCGGAGACGCGCGGACAGGACCAGAGCCTGACTAGAGACTCACAGTCAGGAGAAAAGGTGTCAGAAAGAGTTACAGGCCAGCACGTGTGTACGTGTCGCTGCAGCCCCATCTCCCTCCGTCCTTCCTCCCTCCCTTGTTCTTCCTTCTCAGTTTGTTTCCTTCTAATGTAGGAGATTAATGAAGTATTTTGCTTCCCCCCGTCGGAGCTTTCTAAAGCATCCTCACCCTGGGCCCCTTCGGACTGCCCCGTCACCGTCTCAGGATGGGAGGAGACGAAGTGAGAGCAGAAGTGTGCGTTTCCCTTGGGCTCAGCCCTTAATGACTGCTTGCAGTAAGGTACCAACGGCTTTTCCCCTTTTCTGCCCCGTGTGTAGCTTTTTCCTGAAACCGAGCGCCTCTGGTGACAGCGTACAGAGCGCCCGCGTCCTGCTGGGGAGCGAGCCCGTGGGGCACAGCCCTGCGTGCAGCTCCACAGGGCCCGACCTGACCAGCCTCGTGGATTTCCCGGAGTGTGGCGAGGCCGTCACCGAAGAGACGAGCTGCGTGGCAGAGCCCAGGTACCGTGTGGTGCGGGCGGCTCCCGGGAGGGGAGGAGTGTCCTCGTCCGAGGAGGAAATCTCACGAAGGGCCAAACCCGAGTCTGTGCCCCGAGCTACTGCGCAGCCTGTGTCCGCGCTCTGGCCTCGAGGGCCTCGTGAGCTGACCAGTTTCCCAGGCGGGGCCGTAACCCGGGGACGCTCTTGCCTGTCTCCAGAGTCCCGGACAGCACCCACGCGCCCCGGCCCGGCTTGATACAACTGTTTGAACTAAGGCAAATGCTTTTCAGTGATACTTTACAAGCTGAACTTCTCAACAGTGAGAAATGTTTCCCCTTTGTGAGTTGTTTGCAACTTTCAGGGACATACTGTTTAGTGTGTTTTTACTCCTCATTGTTAGTTGAGGCATACGTTTCTTGAGAGCCTATTCATATGCAAAGCATTATCGTTGGCACTAAAAATAAAAGAATGCCTGAGGCCTGGCCTCTATCCTGGTAATAGCCCAGCAGAAATTGAACGTCAGAGCATCTTCCTCACTCCTTGGCAGGTAGGAGTGCACTTCTGGGTGATTTTATGCAGTGAAATGAAGTAATGTCTCAGTAAAGCAACTGAATGAGTACTTAACCTCTGACATTATACCAGATACCCTCTTCCCACCCTCGTCAGTCATCCAGCCCCTTTGTTCTCCTGGTCAGGTTGACAGAAGCACCGGAGAAGGTGGTGTTCTCTGTCCTCGGGGCAGACCCTCACGATGGGCTCTGCTTCCGGCCCAGGCTGAGTTACTGCAGTGACTAGAAGGCGGTGCTGGTTCTTCTTGGGGTGTGTGGTGGACTCAGAGTCCATCGGAGATAACACTGTCTCTACGAATTTCAGCATGGCATTTCTCCTTCCCTTTTAAAGCGATGTCACAAAGGAAGCCAGTGGAGATGTCCGGACTGTGAACATGTCCTCGGTGCCTGGCGGGGTACCCAAGAGAAATGTGTCTTTGACTCGGAGTCACAGTGTCGGGGGTCCTCTGCAAAGTACGGACCTCTCCCAGCGGCCGTTCCACGGTGTTTCGACAGTTAGTCTTCCAAGCAGCCTGCAGGAAGTCACGGTATGTGGCTTCGCAGTGCCTGTTCCCATCTGCGTTGAGAAGCAGTACATGCTTCTTCTCAGGGACACTCACTCTAATTACATCACAAGAGATAAACATTTTCCCATAGACTAATCACTTCTTAGGCTTTTGAACATGTAGAGAATGCACACGGTTACAAACAGGCAGACAGTCCCTCGCCTCGTGCAGCTTCGGTGGCTTTCAGGTGAGGCCGTCAGGCTTCATTCCCTTCCCTTTACGGGGTGTGTGTGTGTGCGTGCGTGTGTGTGTGTGTGTGTGTGTGTAGAGAGTAAACGCAGGCCCTTGTGCTTCCAGTGTATGCACGATACCACTTGAGCTGAATCCCCAGCCCTTGCTAGGTTATTTTGAGGGAAACTTCAAACGACTTATATTTCATTTGTAAATATCTCAGTATGTATTTCTGAGGACTTAAGAAAAACTAGCACAGTAACGTTTTGTACCAAAACAAAGCAGTATTACCAAATTATTTAGTCTTTGCTCACATTTCCACCTGTCTCAAAATTATTAGCTATTAAGGTATTGTACCACATGATCTTGCAGTGATTGGTTTTAACAGGATAGAGAAATATTATCTCACTGAAAAGTACTTGTAAGCACATAAAATTAAACAGATAACATTTACTTCTTTTTGTATTTCTCCAAAGGACCCTTTAGGAAAGAGGCCCAATCCTTCTCCTGTTTCTGTGCCTTACTTGAGTCCCCTTGTGCTTCATAAAGAACTTGAATCTTTACTAGAAAATGAAGGGGACCAGGTGATCCATTCCTCCTCCTTCATCAATCAGCACCCCATCATCTTCTGGAACCTCGTGTGGTATTTCAGACGCTTGGACCTTCCTAGTAACCTGCCAGGGCTCATCCTCACCTCGGAGCACTGTAACGAAGGGGTCCAGGTAGGGCCGGCTTCTCTGCTCGGACCGGACGGGCGCGGTCGGGGTGGCTTCCCTCTGCCGAGAGCACTTAAAGACAGGAGCTTAGTGAGAAAGGCTTATTTCTCTCTGGCATTGAAGGTGCAAGAAGTTCTGAGGCCGGTAGAGTGTTGAGGCCCCAAACTTCTGTTTTGCTTCTCTGTGTGTGACCTCTGTTTCACTCAAGTTCTCCGATTGGTCAAGGACACCATCTTCAGACTTTGAGAATCCTATTTCAGTAGCCAGTAGGGAGAAGAAAGGATGGAGAGGGTGTCTTCTTCCTTACCATAGCTCGTGGCCTTGCGCGTAGCTTTTCCACGTGTGTCCATTCGGCCTGATTTGCAGGCCTGAAAAGGGCTGGAAAAGGCAGCTTTTTCTCCTGCGCTGTCATATTCTCACCGAAGGCCCCACAGCGGCCTTCCTTGAGGGGACTCCCATCACCCATGTTGTTCAGACACTGCAACTGGAAGAGAAGTTAAGTGATCTCTGTAAGATCACATGCCTCGTAAGTGAGGGACAGTTAATAGCACAGTCCAGCCACCGGCTCTTCCAAGTCCAGTTACTGTTCCACTGAGATTTCTGGGTCCAGTGGACTCTTGAGTACAGTATTTTTTTGTACCGAATAATGACGCTTACCAAATGACAGACACAGCAGGGGCATAACATGCTCTTAAAGTATTATAGACTATAATTTGCCTCAATTATTTTGAAGAGACTAGCTGAACTACAATTACTTTGTAAGATAATAGCAATTACTTTGTCTTCTTGTAATGATTACCGCCTAATGTTTTAGGTGACTACTGTGCCATTTACTGAGTTATCATTCCGTTCTTTTTGTGGTACTGGGGATCTAACTCAGGCCCTTGTGCTTCCAAGGTAGGCATGGTACCGCTTGAGCTAAATCCCTGGCCCCCGAGTTACCATTCTAATCCTTGAGAGGCAAACCAAGAACCCTATAAATAAAATCAACATGAAGGTCAGTATTTGGGAAGCTGAGGCAGGAGGATCACTATATTTCAAGGGCAGCCTGAGGGGCCACATGAGGCAGTGAGTTCAGTTCCCAGTAAAATACCCACCTTCACTCACACACACTCAGAGGAGAAGAAACCTATGTCAGGAAATAAAAGGACAGATTCATCATCAGATATTAATAAAACTATAAAAATTTTTGTTAAGAATTACAGGTTCAGAGTTTTGAGAGAACACCTCTGTTTGATGTAGCTCACTAGATCCATGAGTCATTGCTGTTGGGATACTAATATTCTCTGTTGATCTCTCTTAGCTCCCTCCCTCGCCTCTGTCCCAGGACAGCAAACTAGTGTATGTCCAGCTGCTGTGGGACAATATCAACCTCCATCGGGGGCCGGGGGAGCCTCTGTACATCTCGTGGAGGAATCTGAGTGAGTGAGGGCCAGCTGAGGACGGGACTTAGACGTGCAGACTCCGCTCGGCTCAGGGGCTGATGCTTGTCGTTCTAGCACTATAGGAGGCTGAGGCGGGCTCTTGCAAGATGGGATCCAGCCTGGGCAACCTGTTCTCTTAGGGAGAGCAAGGAAGAAAGAAGGGAGGTGGGGGACAGAGAGGGGGACGGAGACATTTGTATTAGAAAGGGAGGGAGGGAGGAACGAGATGCCGTCTCCGGGTCATGGTTGACAGAAGCACGGGAGAAGGTGGTGTTCTCTGTCCTCGGGGCAGACACTCACGATGGGCTCCGCTTCCGGCCCAGGCTGAGTTACAGCAGTGACTAGAAGGCGGTGCTGGTTCTTCTCGGGGTGGTGGACTCAGAGTCCACCGGAGACAACACGGTCTCTGCGGACTTGAGCAGGGCATTTCTCCTGCCCTTTTAAAGCAGTGTAACAAAGGAAGCCAGTGGAGCTGTCCGGACTGTGAACATGGAGCGAGATGTCTGACTTTGGTCTCCACTACTCCCAAACAAAACAATAAGCAAAAAGAATACAATTAAACAGTTGAGAAAAATACATTGTTTGTTTTATTTTATTTTATTTTTTGCTTTTGAGACAGGGTCTCGCTTTGTAGTTCAGGCTGGCCCTGAGCTCACTGTGGTGCCCAGGCAAGCCGCCGCGAACTCAGCAATCCTCCCGTCCCTACCTCCCGAATGCTGGGATGACAGGCGTGAGCCACCACATTGGGCATTGTGGTGTGCAGTGTTGATTGTTGGTGGGCGTGTCTCCACGCCCAGCATTATATGTGGTTACCGGGGATCGAACTCAGGACCTTGCGCTTGCGAGGCAGGTGCCAGAACCACTGAGCTAACCCTCCGGCCCCTGTTTGTTTTATTTTTAATTTTTTTTTTTTTTTTGAGACAGGGTCTCGCTTTGTAGTTCAGGCTGGCCCTGAGCTCACTATGGAGCCCAGGCAAGCCTGGAACTCAGCAACCCTCCTGCCTCTGCCTCCGAGTGCTGGGATGACAGGCGTGAGCCACCACGCCCGGCACTGTTGCCGACTGCTGGTGGGCGTGAGTCACCAGGCCTGGTATTATTGTGTGTGGTTACTGGGGACGGAACCAGGGCCCTTGTGCTTGCGAGGCAGGTGCTGGAATCACTGAGCTAAACCTCCGGCCCAGGGTTAAATATTTTTATAGAAAAAAACAAAAGCTTATATTTAAGTATTCTCGCATAAAGATGCTACCAATCATGCTGTACACCAATATTTGATTTTTATTTACAAGTTAAAGAAATGAGAAGAAAAAGAAGCTAGGAATTGGTCTAAAGCTGCCTGGCAGTCCTGTCTTCAGGGGCCCGGGCTCCTCCTGTTGTGTCCCCTGTAGTAACGCTCCATCTCTCTTACGTAAAGGGCGCAGGAAGAGGCTTCTTAGCGGACACATCGTGACGTGATTCAGCAAGAGAAACGACTGGGGAGGAGCGTCGTGCCTGGTCGGGGCACTGCGTGCCGCTCACTGTGCTCTTCTTCTAGATTCTGAAAAGAAACTGAGCGTCCTGTCCGAGGAGCAGCGAGCGACGAGCAGCCTGGTGGAGGCCATCCGCCAGAGCATCCAGCACAACGACGTCCTGAAGCCCATCTCCCTGCTGGCCCAGCGGCTGCGGCCCGGCGTGAGCAGGCAGAGGTACGCCGCACCCTCCCTCGGCGCTGCCCTCGCTGCCGCCCGGCAGGCCCCGCAAGAGCCTCGCCAGTGCGGGCCCAGCCTGGCCACCGAGCCAGAGCCCATCTGCGGGAGGGCAGGGCTGCCGCCAGCACCGAGCACTTGCCAGCCGGCAGGGCCCCGGTGTCGCCCTTCCCTCTGCTGGGAGCCCTGCACCTCTGGCTGCAAAAGAAGTGTCCCCTCGTCGCACCAGCGGTCAGCACCGCCGGCTCTGCGTCTGTCGTGGGCACAGACAGTGACAGTGTCTGGCAGAGTCAGTTTGAGGACGGAAGGCGCACCGTGTGTTTGGCCGGCGTGACCGCTCCGCCCGCCGTCAGCGCTGCGCGTCCCTTGTGCAGGTCCTGCGATGCCCACGCGGTCCTCCCCGGGAGACGCAGGAGGGCGCAGCACGGCACCCGGGGCCTCCCGCCGCTCGCCCCCGTCTGATTAGTCAGCGGTGCAGTAGAGGCTTCCGAAAGGGAGGGACAGGCAGTCACCTCGAGCACTACACAGATCGGTCTTAATTAGCAGTTGGAGTTAGAACAGTTAGGTGTTACATCGTCAGCGTGGGCCTGGCATGTGAGGCGTGCCCCACCTGGAGCTGTTCTTCCAGCCCCTTTTTGTAGAACTTTAAACTTTTGTTCTTGTTTTGTTTTTCTCACTTTTGCTTTGAGGCAGGGTCTCACTGTGTAGCCTAGGACTGTGGTCCCTGTGCCTCATCCCCCAAGAACTGGGGTTACAGGCTTGGGCCTGGTCAAAACTTAAAATTTGAGAGACTCTCAGGACAGTGCAAAAGTGGCACTCAGGTTTTTGCCATGCTCTTGCCCAACTGAGGTGCGATTTCATGTACCCCTAGGATAGCAGGAGGCTGGGGTATTGATGTGGTATAAGACTGGTTACGAGGCTATAGAACTGAAGTCTGCTTTTACCATTTTAAAAAACCTTGCATCTGTATCCATGGATTTGTATGCTGTTTACCTATTAACTTTTAAAATGTATTTGTCTTATAGGAGCTTATACAGAGAAATCCTTTTCTTATCACTAGTGTCTCTTGGAAGAGAAAATATTGACATTGGTAAGTTGGTTAACAAAAGGGATGCTTAGTTTTATTTTCTGCAGTAATCTTTTTTTTTTTTTTTTTTTTTTTGAGACAGGGTCTCGCTTTGTAGTTCAGGCTGGCCCTGAGCTCACTATATAGCCCAGGCAGGCCTCCAACTCAGCAATCCTCCTGCCTCTGCCTCCTGAGTGCTGGGATGACAGGCATGAGCCGCCATGCCTGGCACTGTGGTATGTGGTATTGATTGCTGGTGGGTGTGAGTCACCACACCCAGCACTGTATGTGGTTACCGGGGACTGAACTCAGGACCTTGGGTCTGCGAGGCAGGCACCAGGACCACTGAACTAAATCTCTGGCCCTACAGTAATCTTTTTTTATGCATAGATGGTATAGCTGGGGATAGTGGCTCACGCCTGTCATCACAGCACTCGGGAGGCACAGGCAGGAGGATTGCTGAGTTCAAGCCTTGCCTGGGCTATACAGAGTGAGCTCAGGACCAGCCTGAACTACAAAGCGAGACCCTGTCTCAAAAACAGAACAAAACAGAACAATGAAATAGTAACAATACAATACATAATAAAGCAATAAATGTAGCAAGACAGGTCATTTGCCCGTCATGCTGAGGCCTGGGCAGAGGACTACGGTGTTGTGCATGCACCCCCTTCAGAAGCCTTCTACCACTTCAGTGTGTGTGATGGGTCAACTTTTTTTCCTGTAGTAAATTATAACTGCAGTTTTTAAAAATGTCTTTCAGAGGCTTTCGACAGTGAATATGGCCTGGCATACAATAGTCTGTCTGCACAGATTCTTGAAAAGTTGCAAAAGATCGATGCCCCACCGAGTACCAGCGTAGAGTGGTGCAGGAAGTGCTTCGGGGCGCCACTCGTGTAGGCAAGAGCTCACGAGGGACCTGGGCACGGCCCTAAGAATGAAGTAACCCTCGGGGACAGTGTACAGTCAATTGTAATGCACAGAATCATCTCAAAGTACAACACGACATTAAAATCCTCCGAGGGTTCTTGATGTTGAAGAGTCTCGAGCCCTGAACACTCTGTGTCTCTCTGGAGCTCAGTGGCATGGCATTGGTAGGTGTGGTGAGAACCTGCACCCACGTGAGGTGCCTGTCTGTGTTGGAGGCCGTCGGGTGTGGGGGTGGCAGAGGGAACGTGCTGCCCCAAAACAAATGGGGCGTCTCAACCACAAGAGCAACTGCTTGTGTGAGACTGTGGGAGTGCGGGCTTTGGAGTGTGTGTTTTCAGGGTGTGCTTAATACAGTTCTTAGACTGGGTGTCAGTAGTTCTGTCTGCCTGCAGTGGGCCCACAGTGGTCTTCCTGCCTACAGTGAGCACCACTCATGTCGCCTGTAGTCATTGACCTCACAGTTACCAGTGTCACGACAGCTGCCTTCTTGCTGACTGCAAGTTTAGTATGTATTTTCACCTTTTATATTATAGATTATCCTGCATTATGTATTATATCTTGAATATCCAGGTACTCCTTCCGTCCTCTTCCAATACCATGCTGATTTGCAATGGTTTAAAATTGGAATGAGTCAAACTTCGTAGCTTACACTTACTTGAAAGTCATGCTTAAAATGCTAAGGTGTGCATTGTCTCTGGCCCTGAAATCTTTGTTCAGGCACATAAATTGTTGCTACTGGTCACTTTTAAAATCCTGTGGGAGAGCCAGGTGTGGCGGCCCATGCCTGTAATCCCAGGACTTGGGGAGGCTGAGGCAGGATTGCCATGAGTTTGAGGCCAGCCTGAGCTACATAGTGAGTTTAAGGGCAGCCTGAACTACGTAAGACGACCCTGTCTGAAAAAACAAAACAAAAAACCTGTGGGATAAACTTGCACTGCATACGGTTGTATTCATGTGTAATATTTAATTTGTATGTTCATGAGTAAAAGTGTGTATTTGTAAATACTGTTTTTTTAGGTTGGATCAACGAAGTCCTAAGTTTAAAAGGTTACTGAGTTCATTACTGTGGGTTTAAGAATATTATGGCCTCACACGCCTTTGACATTTATCATGCTTTTTGTTAAAAACAGCCCCTACAACATAAAGTTCGCCTTCATTCTCTGCATGGTTTCAAATGCTGACTGTCGAGTATGTGCATTGGTACTAACTGTGCAGATGACTAAATCACAAGAATGTTGATACACAAAATAATTATTTCCATATGGCACATATTACAACTTTTTAAAATTATTGTATGAGTCAACATTTAAAGTGTTAATCTGACCTGTACAATCTAGTGAGTTTATTGTCGTGCTAATTGCAAAGACTTGTTAGGAATTATATCCAATTTTCATCATCTTCAAGGTAGACTTTTTGCACTATATAAAGAGTACATATTTTTGCAATTTACAATTTAACACTGACCCAACAAATTTTGGAATACCTTGCATATAAAGTGGTTAAATAAAATGAAAAAGTCTTAAAATTTCCTGTGCTTGTCAAATTTTTTAAAATTTATTTTTGCCTTTATTGGTACATTGTATATATACAGCATGGTCACACTCAATATTGGGAATTTGCACCAGTACATGACACAATTGAATTCTCATTTTTTCCCATTCCCCTACGTACCCCACAACCCAATCCCTAAATACATAAATTTTATTTCCCTTTATAACTGTTAAATTTTGACTTCTTGTAATCTGTAGGATTAACCTGAACTTTTTTTTTGAGACAGGGTCTTGCTTTGATGTTCAGGCTAGTCCTGAGCTATCTAGCCCAAGCAAGCCTTGAACTCAGCAATCCTGCCTCTGCCTCCTGAGTGCTGGGATGACAGATGTGAATAGCCACACCTGGCACTGGTGTACCACACAGTAGTGGGCATGAGTTACCATGCCCTGTATTGTTTTATGTGGTCACTGGGAATCAAACTAAAGACCTTGGGCTGGCTAGGCAGGTGCTGGAACCACTGAGCCAAATCCCCAGCCTTTATTTCCGTAAAGTTATTGCACTTTCCTGAAAAAGCAGTATTTCGTCCCAAGCATCCTTTTCCGAAGGTGGGCACGGTGGTGTGTACCTATAACCTCGACGCAGGAGCAGGAAGATACAAGTGGAGTCCAGTCTGAGACACTCAGACTGTCTAAGAGGCTGGTAGCCAGCTCAGGGCACACGGCCTGAGAATTCTTCCCGACCAGAACGGACCTTTGTTCTCGCCCGTCCTTGCACCACCAAGCAGTGGTGACCCTTTCCCAAGCTCGTTTACTATACAGTTTCATTTCCTTTTGATTTCTAGTTATAATACCAATGAAAAGTCAACAAAGAGGTGAGGTCAGATCTACTTTTATTTGTTAAATAAACATTCTCATTTTTGACTGGACTCAGACTTGGAAGTAGAAGCTCTCAGAGAAGACAGTCTACGCCTCTTAGCAATTTGTTCCTGGCGTTTTTCTTTGGCTTCCTAAAATACAAAACAAAGTAAAATTTCGATTTTGTCCTGGTGAAAAGCCCAAATTCAAACTTCCTGCTTCATCACCTGCCCACCTTGGACTTACCTTCATTCTCTTGGCCAGAAGTTTAGCATATTCTGCAGCCTCCTCTTTGTTTTTCTTAGTTCGCTGCTTTTTCAGAGCAATACGACGGCGTTTGTGTTGAAGGACACGTGGAGTAACAAGACGCTGAATTTTGGGCGCTTTGGTCCTGGGTTTCTTACCTAGAAATTCAGATGATTCAGTCACTGTGAATGACGCTGGCTGGAGTCCTCATGTACTTGGGGAACAAAACCTTTGTATGGTAAGATATACAGCACCTAGGAAAACTTATTTTTTTGAGATTTTAAAAATTAAGTCCAGTATGAACTGTTGTACTACTTATTATTGCCCCATCAACAAAAACCTGAGATGGGCTAAATACTATTAAAGCATAGGGGAAATGGCAATCCTGAAAATTCTCAATGTGTTAAAGACTTTAACGTGTACCATGCATGTGTCAGTAGTAAAGTGGTGGCATTATGTCCTGTGACAGATCCTGCTGACTCGGGGGTGCTTTCTGATACCTTCATGTAATCTTTCTGACAAGTAATCCAGTGATCTAAGTCCACTCTGAAGCAGAAACAAGATCTTCAGTTTTAGTTCAGTGTCACCTGCGATAACTCAGGTTCTAAGAGGAACGCTCAGCCGCCCAGGTTCTGCTAAATAGGAGCATCATTTACAACACCTGCCCCTAGATCGCACATCTGTCACGCCGATGGCTGTCCCGGATCATGGGCACCGCCGTGCATCTGCCACACATTTCCTGCAGTGGAAATTTCCCCAAGGCAGGAACGTCGCCATCTACACCACTGTCCTCAGTCCTTGGCACTCACCAAGCCTCGGTTCCCAAACACTTCAGTTCGCAAACAGCTGCTTATGTGCCGGTGGCGGCACAGCCACAGCCATCTCCCCAGACAGAGGCACCCAGCTTGCCCCAAACTGTACAACGAATGCCGCCTGCACACCAGGGTCGCACTGCACAGGTGTCAGGCACAGCAGCCCAGAAAAACAAACGTGCTGTCCATCCCACGCTACAGGTCACTGCCCCACACAGGCCTCTGTTCCATCCACTTCTTTTCTTGGAGTAAGATGAGAATACTTCGTATCACAATTTCCCATCATCAGCCCTAAACACCAAAGGAATGGCTACACCTTGTAAGTGCTCAGAAAACTAAAACAACGTTATAAATGCAGTCTCTCACCTTCCTTGTTTAAGGGCTTTCTGACGACGTATTGACGGACATCGTCTTCTTTAGAAAGATTGAAGAGCTTGCGGATTCTGCTCGCTCTTTTGGGCCCCAGTCGGCGAGGCACAGTAGTGTCAGTCAGCCCAGGAATATCCTTCTCACCTGAGAAGAGCCAAATACAAGCAAAAACATTTTCATTTAGTAACTTCTTTATAAATACAGTTAAATGGATCATTTCGCTGTCCTTGCACAGAAACTGGCCCAGCGGTCCGCGTGCAGACACTGTCACCTTCAACAGAGCCGACCTGGACGAGCACGAACCTCACCTTTCTTCACGATGACCAAGTTGAGGACGCTCAGGTTGGCGTCCACGATGCAGCCCCGCACGGACTTGCGCTTCCTCTCCCCAGTCCGCCTGGGTCGGTAGCAGGAATGCCCCTTACTGAGGAGCAAGCGCACCCGGCCGTGCGTCAGGACACCCTGCTTCATGGGGAAACCTTGCTTGTCGTTCCCCCCGCTGATCCGGACCACGTAGCCCTGCGTGAGCACACGACACACACTTACTGTTTCTATTCCAAAATCTACCAAACAGGATTCATCCCAGCGAGGACTGTTTTGAGCTTGTGAACTGTCTACATTTCCAATTCCTTCCATTCACGTTACATTTCTAATCTGTTTCACTGGAGGTTAACATGAAGTCAAAAATACTTAAGAAACCAAGTAATAAGCAATAAACCAATCAATATCAATCTTTGGCACTTAGAATCCTGTGGCGACAATCGGGACGGCTGCTTGACACGTCCCTAAAGCACGCCGTAGGAAACCCCACACAGTGCTTGCCGTACTCGGCATTTCTAGCCTCAGCTAAATCACCCCAGTGCTGCTCAGCGCTCGCAAGTAAGGCGTACAGGGTCGGAACGTGCCCGTCCCGAGTCCGCCTCCCCACGCTGCGTGTCGCCACGGCAGGCACGACGACCCCACCGCACTCACCTTCCATTCTTCCCCCAGGGCGTCCGCAGCCACCTCCGTGGCCATGCGCTTCTCGTAGAAAGTGCGGAGCTTGCGCTCATCGTCCACCTCAATGAGCTTCTGGCAGCCAGTGGCCGGGAAGGAGATGTTCAGCTGGGGTGACGGAAGGGGGACAACGCGGGCAAAACCTAACCATCGAGCGGGAACCGGAGCGTCCTCTCCAGGTACCCGAAGAAACACGCACAGCAGTCTCACTGCACACACTCCTCCCGCGCCGACACCCTCAGGCTAACGTGCTTCGCTGTGAAGCGCGCGTGAACGCCGCACTTCGGGGACACGTTCCAGGAGCAGCCCTGCGGCTCGGGTCGGAGCCGGGCGCTCCGCAAGCATCCCGGTCGCCGAGCAAGCCCGCCCTAGGTACTGCGGGTCCAGAGACGCAGGGCAGGCCAGCAGCCCACCGCGGGCCGGGCCGCGCCAGTCCCGGCCGGCGCGGGGCGCCACCATGGCGAGCCGGCACGAACGCGACTCCGGGTGCCATCGCCCGCCATCCGCGCTCCCGGCGGCCTCCAGACCCCGGAGAGCGAAGCCGATCCCGCCTCAGACCCCGCCCCACCCAAAGCCGAAGTTCTGGGGTGGTAGGGCTGGCACCGCCGCTCTAGGGCCCGATGAAAGTTCCCCACGCCTCGTCCGGCAGCTCGTAATACGTCCTACCTTCATCTTGAAGCTACCCCGGGCGCCACGGAAAAAAGGGCCGACTTCCGCTTAATCCAGGTCACATAGCGCTTTCAGTTCTCGCGAGAGCAGCAGGCGCTTGGGAAAGCGGAGGTGAGTAGACCGGGGACTTCCGGGTGGGGCCAGGCGGGGCGGTCGAGCTTCCGGGGTGGTGCGTTCCCTCCCGTGCTTGAACCTGTCGGCCGACCGCGATCCCGGGGCGCGCGCGGGGTGGGGGTGTTTCTCTTCCACGCGGCGCGCTGCGCCCGCGCCCCTCACGTCTGCACCCCGCGGAGACTCTGCTGCCGGTGCCTGGCGGCCCTGAAGCGGGAAGGCGCGCCCGGGTGTGACTTCCTTCCGGGGCTTCCCTGCCGGCGGGCCCTCGCAGGAGATGTCCGTGCCTTCCCTGGCCCCGGGTGACCCCCACCCCGAGGACTCCTGAAAGCCGGTCTTCTTTTCTCTTTTACAATTCTGGGTCGCTAGGCGTGGTGGCGCACACTCGTCATCCCGACACGCGACGCGGGAGGCTGAGACAGGAGGGTCGTGCGAGTTCAAGGCTAAGCATAGCGAGACCTTGTCTCAAGGAACAACAGGGCAGGGGATTTAGCTCAGTGGTGGAGGCGTCTGCCTTGCTAGCACAAGGTCCCGAGTTCATCCCCAGTACCACATCCCACAAAGCAGGGCGTGGTAACTCATGCCTGTCATCCCAGCACTCGGGAGGCAGAGGCAGGAGGATTGCTGAGTTCCAGGCTTTCCTGGGCTACATAGTGAGCTCAGAGCCAGCCTGAACTACAAAGTGAGACCCTGTCTCAAGAACACAAAACAAAAACCAACCAGGGCCAGGGATTTAATGCAGTGGTTCTGGCCTTGGCCTGACAAGCGCAAGGCCCCAAGTTCAATCCTGGTACCAAATGCCACAATGCCAGGCAGGTAGCTCACACCTGTAATTCCAGTATTAGGGAGGCACAGGCAGGAGGATTGCTGAGTTCCAGGCTGGCTGGGGCTACAAAGCGAGACCTTGTCTCAAAAAAACTAAAAAAATCCCAAAAAACCTGAATCCCCCACTTGGCTTTGCAGTGTTTTCTGTCTTGTCACAGGACGACACCTCAGTCACCTTCTGACAAAGTCTCTAGGCGCGAATACCTCAAGGCCAGATAGACACCCCGTGTTCAGGTGCCTGCAGGGTCTCCTTGGTTTCCTACCTCTACGGGTCCATTTATATATTTTTTTCTTGTCTCTCCTCCTTGGGGGGGAGTGCTGGGATTCGAACCCAGAATGTTCGCGCTAGCTAATCAGCCTCCGTGCTCTTTTCCAGGTGCAGAAGTACATCACCTCCCTGGAAATGCTTGGTTTGCCACACACCACGGCAGTTAAATACTGCCCAAACTCTTCACCATGACCTTGCCAACTTTGCCGTCTCAAACTCACCGAATGCCTTTCAGAGTAAACGCGGCCTCTTGTGAGACGTGTAAGCGCTCCGCCCTCAGTGGGCAGCACAGCTTTCCTCTGTGGTGCATAATCATCAGTGACTTGTGCACGGCCCTGCGCTGCTGTGCTCGGGGCTCATGTCTCCGTTCTGATGTACTCACGAAGCAGCCAGGTGCACAGCGCGTAGACAGTGCTCAGTAAATACCTCAGTTACGTGCCTATAACCCCAGGTCTAGTGTGTTTGAGGGTGTTAAAATACCAGCCAGCAGGGGGAGAACAAATAAAGTAAATCTTGAAACAACAATGATTCAGACTTAGCAGAAAGGGGATACCAGTGCCTTTAATTAGTCCAGAACATTCCTGGAAACTGGCAGCTCCGGGGATTGTTAATCAGGCCACATTTTTAATCAGTATCTTTAAGGAAGTAACTTTTATTCCTTGCTATATATTTGCTACACACTTTCATAAAAAGTGAAGAAAAAGAAACTAAGCTACATGTGTTGACGAAGCCTAGAATCCCAGTTCTTTAGGAGGACAAGCAGGAGAATCACATTCTCAGGCGGTCTCCGCACTTAGACTAACCCTGTCTCAAAAGTTTTGAAAAAAGAGCTGTGGATGTAGTTCCATGGCGAAGTCCTGGCCTAGCAAGTGTGAGGTCTTCGGTTCAATCCCTAGTATTGGAAAAACACGTATCCCAAGTAAGTAGTTCCTAACTTCCAGATCAAAACACAGCGTCTTGTGCTTCA
Source organism: Thryonomys swinderianus (assembly GCA_004025085.1). Lineage (NCBI taxonomy): Eukaryota > Metazoa > Chordata > Mammalia > Rodentia > Thryonomyidae > Thryonomys > Thryonomys swinderianus. Next base: position 7,663 of record PVIC010024399.1, on the reverse strand, counting down.
CTGTCACCAGCTGCAGACCTGCTTCACAAAGTTTAAAGCTTCTGTTGTGTCCCGTGTGGTCGCTGGCATGAATGCACACAGTGCTGGTGAAGTGCTGTGAATAACACAGTATTGTTGAGGTGAAGTTAACGTGACAAAATCATTTGAAAATGAACAGTCCGGTGGCATTTGCCACAGTCACGGTTTTGTTCAGCCCCTACTTCTCTCTAGTGCCAAAACATTCTCATTCCCTAAAAGGAAACCTAGCAGCTCACTAAGCAGCCCCTGCCTGTTCCGTAGCCCACCAGTCTGTTCTGCCCTGTGGATTTACCTAGTCTGGATGTTCTCTGTAAATAGAATCGTACAGTATAACTTCGTCTGTCTGACTTTTGAGGTTTTTGACATTTATCCATGTTGTGGCATACCAATACTACATCCTTTATGACTAAATAATATTCTGGTACATATATAGGCTCCAATTTATCAATATATAGGAGGGTGAACTATTTCTACCTTTTGTCTATTGTAAATAGTGCTGCTGTGTTTGAGTAGCTCTTTTCAATAATTTTGATATATACCTAGAAGTGAATGTTTGTTTTTTGAGACAGCGTCTCACTTTGTAGCCCAGGCTGGCCCTGAGCTCCCTCTGTAGCTCAGGCAAGCTTCAAACTCAGCAATCCTCCTGCCTCTGCCTCCCGAATCCTATGACAGGCGTGAGTCATCACGTCCGGCACTGTGGTACGTGTTACTGATTGCTGGTGGATGTGAGTCACCACGCCCGGTATTGTTGTATGTGGTTACCAGGATGGAAACAGGGACCCTGCACTTGCGAGGCAGGCGCCGAAACCACTGAGCTGAATCTCTGGCCCACTAGAAGTGAATTTTTGGATCATTATTCCACAGCACCTGAACCATTTTACATTCCTACCAATGACATATGAAGGCTCCACCTTCTCCACATCCTAGGCAACACTTCATCTTTTATGTTGTTTGGCTTTTTAAAATTATTATCGCAATCTTACTCCAGTACGGTACAGTATTTCATTGTGGTTTGTTCTGTTTTGTTTTTCTGGTATTCAGGATCAAATTTGGGACCTTGACCTTGTAGAGCAGGAGTGGCCCCACTGAGCTAAGTCCCCAGCCCTTCACTGTGGGTTTTGTTTTGTTTGGTTTGTTTTGTTTGAGCAGGGTCTGGCTTGGTAATTTGGGCTGGCCCTGAGCTCACTATGTAGCCCAGACTGGCCTTGAACTCATAGCAGTCCTCCTGCCTCTGCCTCCCGAGTGGGTGAACTACTATGCCCAGCCACTGTGGTTTTGATTTGCATTTCTACAATGACTAAAAATGCTCAACATCTTTACATATCTTTGCCATTAATATATCTTTTTTGGGCAAGTTCTCTTTCCTCCCTTTTTTGACTCGTTTTTTTTGTTTTGTTTTGTTATTTGTTTTTGTGTACCAGGAGGTGAACCCAGGGAGTCCACACTAAGCTACGTTCCCACTTTATTTGATTTTTATTTTGACATGGGTTCCTAAGTCAGTGAAGTTGCTCAGGCTGGCCTCAAACTTGTGATCCTCCTGCCTCAGCCTCAAAGTTGCTGTGATTACTGGTCTGTGTCACCCCTTTTTAAAGACTGAATGATCTGGGTACACAACACATTTTATCAGTCCACTTGGCCAGAAATTTGCTGCCACCTCTTGGCAACTGTGAATATTATCAATAACACCATGAAGGTAAGTGTGAAAATATTTCTTTGACACCCTGCTTCCAGTTCTCCTGAAAATACACCAAGAAATGTGATTCTGGATCATATGGTAGTTCTATTTTTAATTTTGTTGTTGATACAAAGTCTTCTATATAACTTAGGGTGGTCTTGAACTCACTAACCCAGGCTGGCCTCCTACTCACAGGGGTCCCTCTGCTTCAGCATCCAGAGTGTCGGTATTACAGGTGCCTGCATGTAGAATCATGTCATCTGCAAAGAAAGATCCTTTTCTTTTTTTTTTTTTTTTTTGAGACAGTATCTTGGTATTAGTTCAGGTTATCCTTGAACTCACTATGTAGACCAAACTGGCCTTGAACGCAAGGCAAACTTCCTGCCACACCCTTGTGAGTGCTAGGGTAACAGGCATGCATCACCACACCTGGCTCTTTTTTCTTTTTTCTGGTTTGTATGCCTTTTATTTTTCTTGCCTGATTCTGGCTAGAACTTCGAGTACCAAATAGAAATACTGTAGTGAAAATGATAATCCTGTTGTTTTTACAATCTTGATTGTACATTTCAACAATTACCTGATAATTTATAAAGAATACAAACATATCAATTTATTTTTTATTTTTTTTTTTGGTACCAGAGATGAGGTCCAGCCCTTATTTCCAAGGTAGGTGCAGTACCATTTGAGCTAAATCCCCGGCATCTGTCCCATTTTCTGTATTTTTTTTCTTCATTAATATAGCTAGATCGTAAAGGCTACTTTTTTTTTTTTTTTTTGAGACAGGGTCTCGCTTTGTAGCTCAGGCTGGCCCTGAGCTCACTAGCCCAGGCTAGCCTCAAATTCACAGCAATCCTCCTGTCTCTGCCTCCCGAGTGCTGGGATCACAGGTGTAAGTCACCACGCCCGGCACTGTGGTATGTGGTATTGATTGCTAGTGGGCGTGAATCACCATGCCCAGCATTGTTTGTGGTTACCAGGGATCGAACTCAGGACCTTGGATTATGAGACAGGCGCTGGAACCACTGAGCTAAATTCCAGCCCAACTGAATGTTTTTAACTGATAGATATTTGGTACCAGTGTACATCCTGATATATAAATGGTATACACCAAATTTTGCCCTGAAAATTGTCATTTCTCTTGGAAGACTGGGCCATATGCACCATTGTATGTGATGGGCAAACTTGTGTATCAATAACAACTTTTTGCTTTAATAAAAATGCATTACAACCTAACAGTCAACAAATATTCAGCAACAAAGAATAGTCCAGATCATACGGAATTTGCCTCTTATGGGACTGCTCTGTCAAGTCACTTGTGTTAACGGCAAACAGCCGTAGATCAACTGCACAAGAAACGGTGATGTCACAACTTGCTGCTTTACCTTGTAGTTGATAAATTCATGTGGGACCTACTGAAGACTGCTTTCAAATTTTAGCATGCTAAAATACAAGAGAATTTGAGTCTTAGAACTGAGAAGACACGGCATGATGCAGTTAAAAAGGAGGAGGACAGGCTGGACGCAGAGACACTGAGGAGGCTGACTCAGGGATGGCTCAAGCCCGGGAGTCTCACCAGCCTAGGCAACACAAGACCGTGTCTCCACGAGACAGGCCGGTTGTGGGGGCCTATGCCTGTAATCCCTGCGGGGCTGGCTGAATCCAGCCTTGCTATAGCAAGTCCCGAGCTGGCTTGGATACCAAGTGAGGCTCTGTCTCAAAACACAGTGCAAGAAAACAAAACAAAACGAAAAAGAGCATAAAGTTGGATACAGAAAAAAGCAAATTAGCCTAACGCTGTGTGACAGTTAAAATTCATCGTCAGCTTGACTTTTAAGAGACCCCTGGTGAGTGGTGGGATGAGGGCCACTGCCTGACCAGTGGACTCAGCCCCGGCGTGCGGCCGGGCCCGGTGAGCCTTTGCAGGGTGTGTCTCTGCTGGCCTCGGCACCGTGACGGCACGCTGTCCCTGCTGTGCGCCACCAGGGGTGGACGGGGCCTCCGAGTCCTCTCCTCCCTTACACTTGAGGGTCAGATTTTGTCCCAAATGGAAGTATAACCAGATAAAAGTAAATTTCAAGAAACTTTTGAATATTGCAGTTGTACTTCCCTGAGGCCAAATGAACTATAAAGAAATCTTGAAAATTACTTAGCGAGTTTGTTAGTCTCATAATTCTGAAAGTATCTTGCATATATTGTAACATGGGACAAATAAATCAGTTGCTGTCTTGGCGCCAGCATTTTCATTGTGGAATATAAAACGACATAAAAGCCTCTGCACAAGGGTCCTGTGGAGTGAGCTCTTGCCTGAAAATGCCAGTGTGCGCTCAGGGTAGTGGGTCCGGCCAGGAAAGGCTGGGTGTACTCAGAGGGCAGAAGCATCAGCAGCCAGCTTCCGGGAAGTGTTCCTTGCATCATTCCTCTGCTTTTCTTTGGTTCTAAAGTTTTCAAAGTAAAAAAGTCAACAAATATGGGCTGGGATTTAGCTCAGTGGTTCCAGCACCTGCTTCACAAGCACAAGGTCATGAGTTCAATCCCTGTTACCAAAAGAAAAAAAAGTCAGCACGTGAAGTTTGAGGAAGGGACTTGAGCTAGAGCTAACAGGCGGTGAGAGAGAGGCCTGGCATCTGCGGCGCCCTCTGCCCACTCGTGCCTGGCGGGTCACTCCGGACACTGAGGCCGGTGCTGGCACCGCAGAAGAGGGCCAGGACTCACGTGGTGTGAATGTGCGAGGCTGCCGTAACAGTGCACACGCCGGCACGTGTGCAGCAGCGTTTTTCAGCCAAGCATGGTGCCATACTCCTCTAATCCCAGCACTTGGGAGGCTGAGGCAACAGGATCGCTGCGAGATGAAAGCCAGCCTGGGCGACAGCGAGTGCAAGGTCAGGTTGAACTACACAGCGAGACACTATCTCAAAAAACCAAACCACAAAACCAGCAAACAGCAGCAGCATTTTCTCACATCGGAGCTTTGGCAGTCCACAGCCAAGGCGTCAGCAGCATTGGTTTCTCCTGTGCGTACATGTGAATGAGAATTAACTTCTGTCACACACTGGTACAGATTCCCCAATGTTGAGTATGCTTGTGAGCTGTATGTAGAATGTACCAAGAAAGAACTCAATTTAACAAAAAAAAGGGACACTAGTGCTACTGGGTCAAGGCCAACCCTAATAACCTCATTTTATAGTTTACATTGTTTTGTTTTTGGAGACAGGGTCTCGTTATGCAGTGTAGGCTGCTCCCGAACTCACTGTGTAACCTGACCAAACAGAACCCTGCTCCGTGTTCAGCAGTGTTATGTCCTGCTGCTCCTAAAGGCAGGCACTAAAAGCGAATGTTTCTTGTTAAGTGTTTGGGAGGAGGCGTAGCCTTCAAAGAGAGGCAGGAATACAGAGTTACGCGCAGAGGGCGTGAGTTCCGGTGTTTCAGTGAGCTGTCTGCTTTGTGATCCAAGTTAAGGAAGCAGGAAGAAAAAGAAAAGAGCATTTTAGACACAAACTAAATTTCAAGGGCAATTTCTACTTGTACGGAAGAAACTAATTTTAAACCATGCCACACTGCTGGGAAATGGAAGTTTAAAAAATGAAGCTAGGAAAACAACTTGATGTTATTTTGTAATTGTAGCCAGGAGCAAGAATTACAACGGCTCTCTCACCTGGGGGTCAGGGTCTAGCGGATATTTTTGTAGATTTGTGGGGAAATAACTGGCATGTATTTATTAAAGATTCAGTAATGTTTAGGAAGAAGACAGGGTGGCTAGAAAAGTGCAAGAATAGACTTTTTTTTTTAAAGATCTGGTCACCATCAGACCAATCTCTGCCCCATGTATTTCCAGTACTTAGACCGTGTAACTGTGGACACCTCCTTGTGCCATGCCTCAGTTTCCCCAGCTACTTTTCCTTCCTTGTAAAGCTCTTTATCTGGCATCACATATGCACTTGATGTGACAGTCATGACACACACACACACAAATATCACTGATGTGTAGACATAATGCAATTTCTGTCAAAATCTCTGGAAGATTTTTATTGTCGATGTAGAAATTATTCTAAAGCTTATTGGAAGGATAGAGAAACTAGAATAGGTAAAAGTTCCTAAAAAGAACAAAAGGGGGGCTGGGGATTTAGCTCAAGTCATACCGTGCCAATGTTGGAAGCACAAGGGCCCAAGTTCGATCCCCAGTACTGCAAAAAAAAAAAAAAAAAAAAAAGAACAAAAGGGATGGTGGCGAGACTGTGGGGAGGAAGGAACCCTTCTCCACTGTGGGTGGGAATGTAGACTGGCACAACCAGTCTGGAGACTAGTGTGGAGACTCCTCAGAAAACTAGGATTAGAGGTCCCATTGGACCCTGCTATTCCCCTGCTAGGGATATACACAAAATAATTAAAGATTCATATCACAGCGACATATGTGTACCCATGTTTATAGCAGCTTAGTTTGGGATAGCTAAATCTTTGGAAACAACTCAAATGCCCATCAACTGCAGACTAAATAAAGTATAAAATGGAGTATTACCCTGCGGTAAAGAATGATAAGTTTGAGTCATTCATACGCAAATGGATTTACCTTGAGGACATACTCATAAGTGAAATAAATAGACCTATTTAGACAGGTGAGTAAGTACCATATCTTTTCTCTGGTATGAGAAACTGGAAATGTAAATAAGTCCTAAAATGTATGATAGACACTGTAAAATATAAAATATTCAAAGGGAAATAGGGGGTAGGGGTAAGTAAAGAGGGGAAAGAAAAAATTGTGATGGTTAAAAAAAAGGAAACAAAGTCATGTGTGTAGGAGATGGGGGACTTGCAGGGCGGGCGGGGGGATGGGAAAATGAGAATTAAGGTCGTTTCTTTTTTTTTTGAGTCAGGGTCTCGCTTTGTAGCTCAGGCTGGCTCTGAGCTCACTACGTAGCCCAGGCAAGCCTCGAACTCAGCGATCCTCCTGCCTCTGCCTCCCGAGTGCTGGGATGACAGGCGTGAGCCACCACGCCCGGCTAAGTTGTATCTTGTACAGGTACAAATGCTGAATGTTGAGTGTGATCGTGAGGTGTGTATAAAATGTACCTATTTCACAATTTTAAAAGAAACAAAAGGGACCAAGAGTGCAGCTCAGCGGCCGAGCACTTGCCTACCGTGCGCAGGCGCTAGTTTCGGTCCCAGCCCCGGGGCTGCAGAGCCCTCAGCACTCAGGAGGCCGAGGCCGTTGGAATGCTGCGGGTCCCAGCCAGGGTAACAAGGTCAGGTCAAGGCCAGCTTGGCCCACACAGCAAACCCCACCTAGAAAAAAAGAAACCAGCGAGAAGGACCAGGCAGCAACAGTCCAGACCGAACAGCGCCGAGAGGGGCAGCTGCACGGGTCAGTGGATGCGCACAGGGAGCACGAACACGGGCCCTCACACGCGTGTCCGCCAGGTGTTTCACAGAGTCGCAAAGGCAACTCAGGGACGGGAGGCAGTGTTTCAGCCACCATGAGGGAAGCACCTGGACATCCGCAGGCAAAAACCCTCAACCTGAGCCTCCCAAGTTACACAGAAACAAGATGACAAGAAACCACAAATACAAGTGCGAAGTATGCAAAAACCTTTTAGAAAAAGCATGGGAGAAAAATCCAAGAAATTCTTAGTTTTGATACCAAAAACATGAGTCACGAAAGAAAACCTGTTATGTTGGACCTCATCAAAATTAACAGCCTTTATTTTTAAGAGATCTGTTAAGAAAATGCAAAGACAAGGTGTAGCAAATATAAACTATAATATGCAAAAAATATTTGCAAAGTATACATCCCACAGAAGACTAGCGTTGTAGCCTGCCGCGGTAGTGCACACCGGAATCCCAGCTTCTCTGGAGGCCGAGGCTGCGTGGTTGCAAGTTTGAGCTCAAGCCACGCAGCTCAGTGGTCAGCAAGCCCCATCTCAGAAATAAAAATTAAATGAAAGAGCCATGGAAAGGCCCTGGTTTTGATCCCCAGTA
>PVIC010024398.1:0-26064 GCA_004025085.1 Thryonomys swinderianus | reverse complement strand
GCGGTAAGAGTGATAACCATATGACAGTGGGTAGTGCCAGCTGAGGCAGGATGGAGGACAAGAGGCCTGGCTGAGGGGCCACGAAGTTCCTGGGAGCACAGGATATTAGAAGGATCACCTGTCTGGGCACCAGAAGCTTCAGTGGCACTGGAAGTGTTGGAGCCAGTGCCGAGTGTGGCTCAAAGCTCAAGTGTCCAAGACACTGGGAGGCCGCACATGGACGTCAGCAGCTGTTCATGAAGGGCAGACGGCCTGACGGAAATAAGGGCAAGAATAAGAGAATGAGCTGGAAGGAACAGGCAAAGAGCAAGAAGAGTAAGCTGTGAGTTGTTCTGAAATTGCTTTATGAAGTAGCTTTGATCAGAAATATCTTACCTGAATTTACTATGGATAATAAATACTTGTAAAATATCAAACTATACGCTTAATAAGATCAGAGGTTTCCTTTTCTTATTCTCCCCCTCTCTCTCGTGTCACCCCTCTTCTTTTTGGTAATTTGTATTCATTGTTAGAATTCCTATTACAATACCTGGCAGGTAACAGATATTTAACAAATGGTGGTTGAATTGTTAAATAAAATAAGTCAAAAGTGAAGGGACATCTTGTCATGTGGTTTTTGGGAATTAGCGTCTCTTTTAGTGGTGAGTGTGAAATTAGAAACAGTGGGAAACGCGTATTCCATTGCCTGTTAAAATACAAGGTGAATGCGTGAAAGGCTCTTGGAAGCACCAGCAGAAATACACTTTTAAGTGCTTCCTTTACCAAAAATCCATTCTAAAAGTGAACAGGGAAAATCTAAGTATCCTGCTTCTGCTTGTTCGGTGGTTCGCCCTGGCTGTCAGCACCTGTTTCTCATGAGGTCACAGATTTGACAGGATTCATTTTTGGGCGTGTCTGTGGGGTGGTGGTGGTAAGAAACTTGTTACAGTGAAGAAGAATAAAAATGTGAGTGGGATTTTCTAAAAGAATGAGATTAATGAGATGATTGTTCTTACTGTACTATTTTCCCTATTTAAAGAGTAAAGCAGAGGTATTGAGTATACTGAAAATCTATGCAGCCTGCAGCCTGTCTTATGTATCTCATACCTTGTAAAGTGGTACCATCTTTCCTAATTTGAGTACAGGAAACCTTAAATTCATTTGTGGTGATTGACAGTTTCCCCTCTATGACACTGCCAGTACCATCTATATAAAGAGATTGACCTACTTGATCAGCCTGGTTATACAAAAGGTCATATTTAATTTAAAAATTTCAGATAACACAGGCCGGGCATGGTGGCTCACGCCTGTAATCCCAGCACTCAGGAGGCAGAGAGAGGAGGGTTGCTGAATTCAATCAAGGCTTGCCTGGGCTACATAGTGAGCTCAAGGCCAGCCTGAACTATAAAGCAAGACCCTGTCTCAAAAAAAAAAATTCAAATAACACAAATCATTCAAAATTCTTCACACTCAAAACGATAGAACATTTAGTAACTCACTTTCAAAAGCCATTCCCATGTAAATTGATGAAAAATTTAATGGCCTTAATTTGCAGAAAGGAATAATCTACCAAACCCTAGGCAACAAGGGGAAGTGACCAATGTTCTAGTTTGTCATGTGACTAATGCTCTAGTTATGTTACCAAGCTCTAGTCATCAGATCAATACTCTAGTCATCATGACTAACAATCTAGTTGTCATGTGATCAACAATCTAGTTGTCTTGTGACTAATGCTCTAATTGTCATGTGACCAATGCTCTAGTTGTCATGTGAGTAATGCTCTAGTTGTCATACCATTGTAAACTTTTGTGCCCTCTACACTATTCTGAGCTATTATAATTGGCTATGAGGCTGCTATAATCATGACTATATTAACCAGCATGGGCCACAAGAATTCTTTGTGGAGTCTCAAATATTCAGAAGAGAATGATGCACAATTTACCATCCATAGATGGAGCTTTTCTTATTGTATAGTGTGACATATGTTTGTTGGATAATGTAACACAACAACCACCATTAACGTTTTGGATCCTTCCTTTCTTTTGAAATCTTATAGTAATGTTTTTCTAATAAAAGTATTTTCTCATTACATTGAATATTACATGTTAAACATTTCCTCATCATTTTGGAAACTTTTTGAAAGCATAATTTTTAAAAGTCACAAAACATTGTTATGGAGGATGCCATAATTTATGTACTCCCTGATTGTTAAACTGTTTTGTCACCTCTTCCTTTTGAAACGTTCCTATTCCAGGATTTCACATTAAAGATGGGCGGCTTAAATAGTTGACTCCTGACAAAAACCATTCATGGTCATCAGTGTTGGGCAAATACATTAAGGCACAGTCTCTTTTGTGTGTAGACATTAGTATAGCTCTAATTTTAAAATTTGGCTCATAATCAGACCTAGGGACAAGAAATCACAAAAAGTGGCACAGACTGTGTGTCACCGTTCCACCGCTTGGGGGTTGGTGTTTTAGTTGCCCTAAACTCAAACAACTCACGCGGTAACCGAATTCAGTAAAAATGTCTTTATTGTTTCAGGTTCTGCCATTCTGCTAAAGGCTGCTAGAGGGCAGCAGAAGCCAGGAACAGGTAAGAAAAGCATTAACTTGAATAGGCTGAGCATGCTCTATCCAAGCCCCGGGGAACCATCTGTTCAGGGCAGATATAAGAGTTTGAGTTCAAGGAGTTTGCAATAAAAGTTCTATTCAGTAACTGGAGAGGGCAGCAAAATAAACCAGCAACAAGACTGCTATAAAAGTTTAAGTGTACAACACCCAGTAACCTCAGACATTTTGGAGGTTGGAAAGTAATGAAGACTACCCAGATTCACTAAATGTAAGTCAAAAACCACGAAAAAAATATCCAGGGCCAGGGATGTAGCTCAGTAGCACTGTGCCTGCCTGGTAAGTGCAAGGTCCTGAGTTCGATCCCCAGTACTGGGCAGAAAAAGAAAAAGGCATGGGTTAGAGTTAAAGCTATGGTAAAATTTCATTTTCACACATTAAGCAAATAAGATACTGGTCTAAGAGCAGAGATATTGGAGCGGTGTGTTAATATGGTTTCAACATCACCTAGCAGACCTTCCATTAGAGGCCACATGTAAAGGTGACTAGTGAATTACACACAGGAAGGTCTAGGAGCATGGGCAGTTTGAACGCTAAAAGAAGCACCATGTTAGTGAAACAGTTTTCAGCTTCTGGTAGTAGAAAGAGGACTGGTCAGGAGTGCTAGGAACTGAATTTTAAGTCTCTCGACTGACAGTAATTGCCTGGATGTGGCTGGCCTGAGAGTGCCACAGACCTGCAGTGTGTGTATATGTGTGTGTGTGTGTGTGTGTGTGTGTGTGGGTGGGTGGGTGAGTGTGGGTGTGGGTGTATAGAACATCAGTGAGAATATCTGGCATTTCATACTGTGTGTTCATATAAAAGGAAGCAAAAGAGATGAGATTTCCAGGTTTCTTTGATCCTGTTTTAAACAGATTGGTGTGTGTCTTTGTAAAATCTTTAAAGAATTTATAAAAGAAGGCACAAATCTCATTATTGTAGCTGACACTCTAGTTGTTGACACTTTGGATCAGGGAGTTAAGAAGACTTTAAAGGACCTTAGGGATATTTTAGATTTCTATAGTCAGATCTTATATTTCTGAATTCTATAATACTATATAATAAGATGTGTATGTTAACAAAATATTCATCATTTTGTTTTCTCCACTAACAATTACAGGATCCACTTTTTATTCTTGAGTTTCTTTTAAATAGTATTTGGGACTTTATTTAAAATGGGAGGTTTTGCTCCGTGGATTTTATGGAAAGCTTTAGTAAGTGGATAAATATGAAGGGACTGTGTTAGACTACAATATTTTTGATAACCTGTTATCTTGTAAATACAAATAAAGGTAGAATAGGCATTTTAAAATATCAGGCAATTTAAAGACTTCATGGAAATAAATCTGATCATTCTCATCTAATTTAATATAAAATACAATTCCAGAATTTAAAACAATATGGTTAAAGGTTATGCATAATGAAACTGATGTTTAAAGTTGGAAAATATTACAGATATTGTCTGATACAAGAAGCCCTTGACCTTTTCATGGTCAAGTGCTCTTCTAATTATTTTTTTTTTCTCTAGCAAAGCAACATTCTGAAAAATTTTATCTATTTTTCCCATCAAAAGCATTCCTCCTATGATTAGATTTTTCATTTTAAATTAATCAGAAATTTATACAACTGCTAATCTCTACAATATGAGCTCAGCAATAACTCTATCCTGAGAAAATAAATTTCAACCAAATTTAATGCAGACACATCATGAGCAAATACACTAATTATCTTTTGGCTTATAAAAATTTGAAATTGCGCCAGATTTCCAATTGAGTGACTTATGATTATCTGAAATTATGATGGTGTTGAATTAATACATATTTAGTAGATTGTGCCTATATTTCAGATATTGAATTTTGATCCTTTTTGGGCTATGGAGATGTAGTACGGTAACCCGGCGTCATGCTGGGCAGGGGCAGGCAGTGTTCCCAGGCAGCCTGAGATCGCAGGGAAGCCCGTGATACTCTACATGGCATGGTGCTGCTAAGCTGTGATTTGTGGTAGGGTCAGGGTAATAGATGCACTTTGTACTTAGCCAGTGTGTTTATCAGGAGAAAACTCCATAGTACCTAAAGGAGTATCTGCACTTATTTTCCTTTGCTCTCTCAATTTATAGATGAACAGCTCAATTTCTTTATTTTCTTCTTTATATTTTATTGGTACATTATATATACACATCACAATTACACTTCACATTGGGAATTTGTACCAGTATATGACACAACTTAATTCTTATTTCTCCCCCTCTGCTACCTCCCTCACACCCCTATATACACAAGCATTGTTTCCTTTTTTTAACCATTTTTTTTCTTTCTTCATTATTCATTATCAATTTTTTAAAGTTACATTAAAACAAATCCAGGGCTCTCATGACAATACTGGCTATTCCCTGTCTTTTAGAATTAATCATTATTGTTTATGGTAATGAATCAAATTAAGTTCATATTTAGTATAAAAGGTGAATCTAGAAACATGGGTTGGTTGCTATTTTTGGTATTTTTCTTAGATAACACATAAACTGACCAAATCTCAGTTTAGAAGATATTTCAGGTATTGCATTAAAAAAAACCCTAAATTCTATTAGTTTCTGAAAATAAATTCCAAGGTAGTTCCTTACTATTATTTTCTTTTTGGGATCCTTGATGAGTAACAGTTGAGAGGTTTACTTTTTTTTTTTTTAAGCAGCATGTCATTGACTTTACTTCATTTCTTGAACTTTATTATACACTAACTTACATGTGAAATAGAGAGTCAATGTGTGTTTATTGGTTACACCACTAGTTCCCACTGGCCCTGCCCATATACATGTCATGCACGTACAAGATTTCTAGAGGAAAAGGAGAGTTATTTTGAGTAGCCTTGAATTACGAAGGCACAGTTTGCTCTTCTTCCTCAGAGGGTAGGCTTTGAGTTTTTCTCTTTTCCTGCCCATACACAGCCAAAATTATCTCTTGCTATCTCTGCCACAGCACCTGGAAAATTTGTATTAAAACATTTTTAAAAATGAAAATACGCTGAAGTATCGTCTTGGTGGATAATGCAATGATTTATTACTAGCACATGCTGCTTCACCTGATCTGTTTTAAGTAGGTTCAGTGGCAGAGAGCAGGAATGAGAAACAAGAAAGATCCCAGTTAAGAGAGTGTGAAGAAGACGAAGAAAGGAACTCAGGGTGCCCAGGGGACAAAGTACCCACAGTTCTGTGGTAGCGGCAGGAGCCTGTTGTTAGATTCGAGGAATACGGGAAGTTGGTGGAGTGACACTTGTTTTATAGTTTTGCTTAGGCTAGTTCTATAATAGTATTTGCATTCTGAGGGAAATGAAGCCTAAATCTACAGGTGGAGATTATTTGAAAATGCCTTCTGTTTGTTCCTGTGCTGAGCCCTAAGCCTAGTAGTTGTACCTTCCCTATTAGACTTCCCTTCGAAATTTCAGTCATCACTAGAAGTAAGATGGAAATTTAATTTTATTTTCTTTACATGTAAACAACTTAAAATATATTTTATTCTTATTGGAAAGATTCCTTTTATTTGTATTTTATGTTTGTACCAAAGAATATTTGGAAAAGGGCATCTTTAAAACAGAGTCAAATCACTTTGATTGGAAAAATTTGGCCTCTGTAGGAACCAAAACATTATAGGCTTTTAAACCAGGTGTGGCTCATGTCTATCATCCCACCATTCTGGGAGGCCAAGCCAGGAGGATCATGAGTTTGAGACCAGCCTGGGCAATTTAGAAAGACCCTGTTTCAAAATCAAAAATAAAAAAGATCAGTAATGTAAGAACGTGTCAAGGTCCTGCATGCAATCCTCGGTATCATATACACGCACAGAAGACCCAAACAATCACAATAACAAAACAAGATTTTGTAGAATTCTTTAGCTCATACCTAGTTGGTTAGTGACAAGATCTGGCTAGGATGCTCGTTCATCCTGAGATGCTTAGGTTTCCTGAAAACTGTCATTAAAACTAAATTTAAAAGGTTTTAGTTTTGCTAGTTAGTAATCAGGGCTCTTACTCTTCCTTTTTTTGTTTTTCCTTAATCATTTCAACATAAGCCTGAAGCTCAGTCCTTCTAAGCACCCACCTAGGAGACTCTGCCTGGTTCTCCAGGACGGAGCAACTCAGTCGGCCCGACATGGTTCAGCTCCAGCTGTGTTTCTGGTGGTCTTTAGCTACAAAGCATGGTCAGGAGGAATGAACGAGTTAATCCATGTGAGGTAATGCCAGGGAGTAGTGCCCAGCTTCCGGTCAGTGCTCAATGAACCTTATCCACGTAGTGCTTTAGAATTCTATAGACAGGGATGGGGCAAGTGAGAGAGGGCCAGTGCTGGAAGAGGGTCACGCTACGTTCTGATTCTGGTTTGCTAAGCTCCACAGCCTGTTTTCCCTCCACTGTACCCCATGCTTTGATTCACCCCTGCTGCACTCCCATCCCTTTTGTTAGGAGGCATCTTTATTAGCCCCTGGGAATCTGAGTCTGTCTTGATCTGTGTTTAAATAAAAATTCTTTTCTTTCAGTGGCATTAAAAAAAATCAACCGTTAATCCTTTTCAGTTGTGTAGAATCTTGTTAGGTGAAAGACCTTCACATTTTCTTTCTTTTACTACAACTTCAGTCTTTTGATCATGGTAAAATTCTCTTTAATCCTTTGAAGTCTCATTGACTGAAAAGGCTGTGATAAAGAATATTAACTTAGATCTTCTGCCAGATAAGATGGCTGGATAACAAGGATCAAACTGTCGCCCCAGGGCAGGGAAATCTGAAAATGGGAGCCTGGGCTTTTGCCTTCTGTAAGTGAATCTAAAAGGCCAAATGCTATGGTACCAGGGAAGCATCAGGGAATCTCAGGAAGAACAACAGCCAGAGTGTGCAAAGGTGAAGAGGGAGTAGTGTTAGGGTGTGGCATAAGTGCCCTTGGCATGCACTTTCTAGTTTATCGATCATAGGAATGTGTGTGTGTGTTCTAGAGTGGGAGGACGGAGGTCTTCACGTGTTTGTTTTAGGCAAGAACTTCCGAATGTCCCCGGAACCGTGTTGTGCATTTGTTGGTATTCTATAAAAAAGTAATTTGGGTTCTATGAAAGAGGTTGAAGGTCAAGTTTTAGAGCTGTTCCAATTGTGTCTACATTTTATAGATTCCACAAATATAGTGATAGCATATTAAAAGCTTGGCAAATGCAATTAGTTATCTTTAACCTTGTGAGACATTTCTCAGTCATTCAAAGATTTTCTTAAAATATTTTCTATTATTGTCCTTATTAACTTGTGCAGAGTTTACCATGTACAGTCCTCAGCAGTTTGTATACATTAACTTATTGTCTTCACAGTTTTATTGTTGCTAGGGAGAAGGAGACATAGATGAGTTAAGTGACCCACTCATGGCTAGAGTGAGTAAATCAGCACAGAATATTCTTTTCGCTCCTCGGAAGGCAAAGGATAATATGCTCTTTCCAGACAGCTAACAAAGAGAAAAGAATTGGATTTACTCAGATAATGTGCTATCATTTATTGAGAAACTAATATGAAACTATTAATAGGATGTTTGAATGGTATTCACAGACCTGAGGTGAAGCAGTAAAACAGAAAAGATGCGAAATCTTATGGAGCTTAGGGTGCAATTGGGAAAGACAGTGAGAATGAAAAAGGCAGGTAATGACAAATGCCATGATGAAAACAAAACAGAATGTATAGTGGTGTGGATTGCGAGGACCTTGATTATCCTTGAAAATTTGTTAGACTGAGCTATCAAATGTGAATAGAGCAGAACAATCAAGTCACTCATAATTCCTTAATATAATTTTATAAATTCATTGATAGAGTATGTCTTTTCCCATTGGGTTGGTCATCAGTTAACTTTTTATATTATTAAAGCAGTGCTTTCTCAAATGGGCTCAGTGAAGTACTATTTCCTGGGACTAATTTTAATAGTTGTGTATATGAAAATAATTATGTAGTCAAAATCTAACAAGTTTTATATTGCCCCAATCCTCCAGAACTGTCAATATATACCAAAGCTTTTTTCTTTTGTATTTTTTTTAGAGAGCTACAGTATACAATATCTTAAACTTTTTCAGTCCTTATACTCTTTGTTGTGGGTTGCTAAAAATAGGATTTGTGTTTTGTGTAACATACAATACTATACCACGGAAACAATTGTTACTTAAAATAATTTTTAATCTTTAGAATTGATTTAGAATACTCTTAAAATTTTCTTTATTGTTAGAATTGTGAAAAGCTGAGGTTCAGGTCTAAAAGAAATAATATTTTATAGGAAAAGATACTGTTCTATATAATATACTGAAATTTTGTTAATTCTGTTTGCTAACATTTGGTTTAATGGATGGAAAAGTAGACTGTATGTCACATAATCTGACTTTTCTTCCTTGGTTCCTTGTTTAATTATGGCAAATTGGTCTTTCTTAATAAACCTGTGCAGCTCTTGGGATCTGGAGAGGACTGTGCTCACCTGTGCATTTCTATCTTCCAATTCTCAAAGAAAAATTGTTTCAGCTTCTTGTATATTTTTGAGACATTTTTATATGCACATATATATAGTAGACCAGGAACTCTTGTACCGTTAGGGAGAAGTGGTAGGATTCTCATGATTCTGTTTGATCTGCCATGTTAAACACTTGTGTAACACTCCAGTCA
Source organism: Thryonomys swinderianus (assembly GCA_004025085.1). NCBI lineage: Eukaryota > Metazoa > Chordata > Mammalia > Rodentia > Thryonomyidae > Thryonomys > Thryonomys swinderianus. The sequence goes on along the minus strand of PVIC010024398.1, from coordinate 16,822 downwards.
TATGCGTTTAAAACCTCCCTTTTAATCACCATGTAGTACAAACACTACTCTTCACTCCACTCTATTCACTTTGCATTTCGTTTTGGAAACATTTCCACAGCAGAACGTAGACATTTATTTAAATTAATTTATGTAATTAATCTCTATTTTGTAGGCACTTAGATGATTTTAAATCAATCTAAAATACAATAGCCTCTTAAATACCAGCTAATATGTTTGGGGAAGGAAGGAATTTTTCCTTGATACTATTTTTTTTTAAACTTTAAGGTTTTAAATTGTTTTTTATAATTTCACAGGATTTCTAGCTTGCTATTTGGTGTGTTTAAAAATGTCTCCAGCTGGGCGTAGTGGCTCATTCCTGTAATCCCAGCACTCGGGAGGCAAAGACAGACAGATTGCTAAATTTGAGGCTTGCCTGGGCTACATAGTGAGCTGAGGGCCAGCCTGAACTACAAAGCGAGACCCTGTCTCAAAAAAAAAATATATATATATCCAGGTTTTCAGCATGTTGACAGTTTTAAACTTAAAAAAATGTAAGTTTATTAAAATCTAATCATTTTCTTTGTTAAGATTCTTTCTAATTTTTATCATTGCTAACAGTCTGTTTTCATATTTATTATACTTTAATATTGACCTCATATTTCCAAACTAAAGTTAGATTTAAAAACTTTTCAGTTGTTCATATTTGAATGTTAGACCCAAGATCTTTCTGCATGGATTATTTTCTCTGAGATAAAACACCGCTGCATATTTGGTTGACTTCTTTCTATACAAACAAGTCACGGGTAATATAAATGAGTTTGGATTAGATCAGATACGATGAGGGTTGAAGAGTGATGGTTGATGCAAAAGAGAGAGGTGATTAGTATTGTTCTTGCTGTATGATGAATTACACTATTTCATGCATTGAAACAATGAATTGTCCTTCAAGATATCAGACTATTTTAGATAACAACGTGATGGGGAAAGTAATCTTTTGTCATTTAGCGAAAAGTACGACTTACAGTAGCCATGCTGAGCATTCTTTTCAAGTTTCAGAGAGCATCTCTTGACAGCACTGATGAGAATGCACACACCTTGTCCTTGCTAACGGGTGCAGTGTGTTTTATTGTTCTTTTACGCTGCAGTCCCATTCTGTGATGATGCTTAAGCTATTTTGATCTGAGTATTTAGCTTAAAGTGAACCAGGAACTCTTCTACCCTTGGGGAGAAGTGGTAGGATTCTAATGATTCTGTTTGATCTGCCATGTTAAACACAAATGAAATAAATCAAGAGAAATACGCATAGTGAGTATATCAAAGACTTACTTCTACTTCTGGCATAATGCAGTTGCTAAGCAACCTGTGTCAGACTTCATGGTCATCTGTTAGGAAAGACACAAAGTCAATGCTCACTCAAGACACATGAGATTGTAAATTTTAAAAAAAAGCTGTTTTGTTGGAGTCAAGAGAAATCTTCTTGGGTGAGCATATAATGAGAGAAGGATATGTAGCACCTATTCGCAGGTCTTTTGAAGAAAGCAATTAAACTGGTAAAAAAAAAAAAGTACATCTAACCCAAAGAGGCTCTGAGGACAGAGGAAATAAATTAAATTTTGCATGCGTTGTTCCCACATCCCTTCAGAATCCCAGAACAATGTGTAGAAGTAATAGCCTCAAAAGGCATCTTACAAACCTCACATGAGAAGCATCTACAGTTCGCCTGTGGAATTAGGAGTCTTATTGGTACTCCTACGTGCTACCATTATTATAGTCTTCTTTCACATTTTTCTTCAGTATCTCATTTTAAGATACGAAGACTGTGAGAAGAATGTTTTTTAAAGAGGGGGATGGGGTAGGTTTCAGGTTGAGTATAAGAAAACTGCTTAAGGCACAGTGTGTGACCTATAGTTTTTTCTCTTTTGTACCTATACTGTATGTTTAATATCTAAAACAATGGATGGCTTTTTTCCTTATATTTTTCTGATAAAGGCTTTTCTTCTGATATCTAAGCTATTGCTGGGTTGATCAAGATGTCCTTGTGCTTTGCTCAACATAGTCATGCTTTCCAGCAAGGCTTTTGTGGTTGCTACTTGGAAGATGCTTGACCTTAGACAAGTTTGAAATCTCTCTGAGTCCCAGGTTTCCCAGATGTAAAACAGGGTCATAAGCTACTTATCTCATGAGATTGTGAGGATCTAATGAGACAGTATTTATGAAATGCTTAGAAGTTACTTTGTGCTGATTTTGTGATAATTGTTACTAAGCTGTGGCATAGAGTACCAGGACATAATATTCAGAGCACTGCATTTTATTTACCAAAAGGATACATGAGAAAGTACCTTAATTTAAGGTTTCTACTGAGATGCATTGTTTTAGATGTAATGTAATTCAATCAAAATGAAAGAAATTAGAAGCAGGTTGGAAAACAGCTCAGTGTGAAGCTCCAGGCTCATCTTAATATTGAAAAGGAGAAAATGAAATCATTATTATTGCATTCAAATTTTTAGAAATCCTACATTTGTGTTTGAAGTACACAGAGTGTCCTGTACCACTAGGATTATTCAGAGAAACATTAACCGACAGACTCCATGGAGATTTATTACAGGAACTGGCCGTCATGACTAAGGATGCTAAGAAGTAGTGGTCTGTAAGCTAAGAGCAGGGATCTGAAGTGCGACTCAGCATGAGTTTAATGGCCTGAGAATGGGGTAGGCCAGGAATGAGCGCAAGTCCTGGCAGGGGTCCCTAGGTTTGAGAACGAAGAATTGCAGGAGGGCAGGAGAAGGTGGATGTCTCAGCTCTAAAAGGTGCTGAATTTCTTTGTCCTTTTTAGTTCCCTTCAAGTCCTCAGCAGATTGGATGTTGCCCTCCTACATGGATGGGGGTTTTCTTTATTCAGTCTCCCAGTTCAAGGTCATCTCTTCCAAAACACCCATATGGAAACATCCAGAAACAAAAATGCTTCAGCAGCGATCTGGGTATCCTTCACTCTTCTCAGATCGACATAATATTAACTGTAATACAGTACAACACTTTTTATTTTTGTTCTGGAAGTTGGTACACAGGGCCTAAAGTTTATTGTTCAGTGAATGTTTCTGTCCATCCCATAAGTACAGTACTTTTAGTGCAAAGGTGATAATAAAAATTCTCCCATGTTTAGATTTGCTCAGTTTCACAGACCCAGAGACTTCTCTTGGAAGTGAGTCAAGGCTTTTGTTTTTGGAGAAGAATTTCTTGGTTCGATTTTGGGAGTCTCTTAAAAATCTATTAATATTGCTGGGCGTGGTGGCTCACGCCTGTAATCCCAGCATTCGGGAGGCAGAGACAGGAGGATTGCTGAGTTCGAGGCTTGCCTGGGCTACATAGTGAGCTCAGAGCTAGCCTGAACTACAAAGCAAGACCCTGTCTCAAAAAAAAAAAAATCTATTAATATTGGGCCGGAGATTTAGCTGAGTGGTTCCGGCGCCTGCCTCGCAAGCGCAAGGTCCTGAGTTTGATCCCGGTAACCACATACAACGCTGGGCATAGTGACTCACGCCCACCAGGCAATCAGTACCACATACCACAGTGCCAGGTATGGTGCCTCACGCCTGTAGTCCCAGCACTTGGGAGGCAGAGGCAGGAGGATTGCTGAGTTGGAGGCTTGTTTGGGCTACATAGTAAACTCAGGGCTAGCCTGAACTGTAGTGAGACCCTGTCTCAAAAAAAAAGAAAAAAAGAAAAGAAAAGAAAACAAAAAAGGAAAAAACCTTTCAGAAGAAGATGGGCACCTGAACCTCAGCGTTCAGTGTGGATGGCATCACTACAGCTAATGCAACTGTTAATGACCTTTATTTGTCTCTAGGACTTTTAAGTTTGAGTAAAATCAGGTGGCTTCCCATTCTCTTCTCCTTGATGAAGGTATTTGGTTTTTATCTTTGTTTTCTGAGACAGGTGTTTCATTTTACTGATTGATGTTATGTCATCCTACAGCAAGCCAGGGGTTCTTTCCTTTTATGAGGATTATTTTCTTCTGTGTATTTTAATTTTAATTTTAATTTGTGTCTTTTTATATAAATGATGAGCTCTTTAAAAATAAACTGAATTTTCCTCTTCAGTAGGCCTCATGATCAGATAAAATGGTGAATGGGTGTGTACTGCACTTATGATGCCATTCAGGGCCTGGACAGAAATACCAGCCTGTCCACCTGCCACACGAATCGCAGCTGCAGTAACAGGTGATGCTCATACGTGCTGAAGGGGCTCCAGCCTGAGCACTGCCAGGCTTCGGATTCAGAGCTGCACCTGCTTGAGACATAGAACACTAGCGAAGGGGAGAAAATTTGTATTAGTTCTTTGACCAAAATTTTATTTCCTAAATTTATTTTAGAAATATAATAAGGGGAAAGAAAAAAAAATAAACTGAATTTGGGCTGGAGATTTAGCTCAGTGGTTCTGGTGCTTACCTGGCAAGCGTAAGGTCCTGAGTTTGATCCTGGTAACCTTATACAATGCTGGGCGTGGTGACTCACGCCCACCAACAATCAATATCACATACCACAGCGCCTGGCGTGGTGGTTCATGCCTGTAATCCCAGCACTCGGGAGGCAAGAGGATTGCTGAGTTTGAGGCTTGCCTGGGCTCCATAGTGAGCTCAGGGCCAGCCTGAACTACAAAGCGAGACCTTGTCTCCAAAAAATAAAAAATAAAAAGAATAAATAAATAAACTGAATTATCTGTTGGTACATTCAGGAAGGAGGTATAATGCACAAACTAGAATGGCTTGTTCCATTTTTCATGTTTATCTTTCTATGACTTGATTACCAGTTTCTCATAAACAATTGAGCATTGCCTCAAAAAGAATTTTGAAGGTTGTCTTTGTAATTCTAATTACTCAATTTTCAAATTTTAACTGTTTATAATTATTCTGTTAAATGGGTTTAGAGATAAAACTCTGGTTTAACAGCAATAGTAAAGCATCCCTGCAATGGTGGGAGTGATGTTTTCAATTTAGGTACCTTTCAAAACAACCATGAGTTATAACAGTAAGACTATATTAATCTACACAGTTTAAATATTTATGTTAACAATTGTATTTATATATTTATATGATTAAAACCCAAAGTAATTTCTATTATAGTACAAATCACTGTTTGCATCTTTTTAGATGATTGTTTTAAAAATTTATAATTAGCACCTAACAACTGGTAGGAAGGTACTGTGAAAAAAGATGGCAAACAATATGAAATATGGAACACAATGCCACACATTACAGTTAACTTTTGCAACCCGTGTTTTATCTGCACTGTGTTAAAAGCATTATAGGTAAGGTGCTTCTAAAACTTAACCTAGGAGGGGTACAAATGTAAATCAGTGGTTTACATAAAAGAATTGATTAGAATTTATTTTTCTTAAAGATTTTTATTGCTCAGCTTTAATTAAAAAGAAAGGAGAACTAATCTATTAGTAAAGATTTTTCTTTGTGAATATTAGAAATAAGCATAGTTATAAAATATAAAGTAAGGAGTTCTATTACACTGAAGATTGAAATGATAATTTCTGAGACTATTTGCATTATTTTTATAAATAGCTTTTCAGAATCTTTCAATTAATTTATACAATGAAATTTTGAGTGATTTTTTTTGAACATGAGAATTCCTTGTTCACTTGGCATTTTGGCTGTGGTTATTAAGACTTGGACTTAGAGCTGTAATTTAATTACATTTGATTAAAGGACGGTGTTTATCTTTACTGACTAATAGGATCACGGAATACTGATGTCTTCAACTTGACCTTGGTGATCCAAATCAATTACTCTGTCTCTATTTCTTTGCAGTCATCTCATTAGTGGCCTTGAAGAGATACCCCCATTTTCTGAGGACAGACAACCTGACTACAATGACTTACTATGTTTTTATCACAGTGGCTTTGTAATCTAGCTTCAAGTTAGAGATTGGGATATTCCTTACCATGGTCTTGTTGCCTAGAATTGCTTTTGCTATTCTATGTCTCTTGTGTTTCCAGTTTAATTTTTGGATTATTTTCTCTAGATCTGTGAAACATACTGTTTGGATTTCAGTCAGTAGTACATTGAATCTATACAATAGCTGTGGGAGTATAGCCATTTTGACAATATTATTTCTTTCTATCCAGGATCAACGGATATCTTTCTGTTTTCTGGTATCCTTTTCAAACTCCTTTTTCAGAGTGTTGGAGTTTTCAGAGTCTTTCAGTTTCTTTGTTAGATTGATTCCTGGATATTTCATCTTTTTGGATGCTACTGTGAAGGGGATTGAATCCTCAATTTCTTTCTCAGTGAGTTTGTCATTTGTGTATAAAAAGGCTATTGACTTCTGAATTATTGACCTTGTATTCTGGCTGTGTTACTAAATTTGCCAATTAAGTCTAACAATCTTTTGGTTGAGTTTATAGGATCTATATAAAGTATCATGTCATCAGCAAATAATGACAGTTTAACTTCCTTTCCTATCTTTATTCCTTTCTCTTGTCTAATTGCTGTAGCTAATGTTTCCAGCACAATATTGAACAGGAGTGGTGATAGTGGACATCCTTGTCTTGTTTGTGATCTTAGTGTGAAAGGTTCAGCATATGTAAGTCAATAAATGTAGTACACTATATTAGTAGACTTAAGGACAAAAGCCAAATGGTCATCTCAGTAGATGCAGAAAAAGCATTCGAAAAAAATACAATACCCATTCATGATCAAAACCCTACAGACATTGGAACAGATGGATTTTATCTCAACCTAATAAAAGCTACTTATGAGAAAGCAAAAACCAGTATCATTTTAAGTGGTCAAAACCTGAAACCTTTCACAGTAAGATCTGGTGGTTGTTTTCTTTTAGGGCTTGAAATACTTCACTCCAGGCTCTCCTTGACTTGTGTGTTTGTGTTGCGAAGTCTGCTATGATTCTGATGGGCTTTCTTTTGTAAGTGATTTGTTTCTTTTGTCTGACTGCTTTCAGTATTTTGTTCTTCTGCTGGGTTTCTGGAGTCTTATTTTATGGCTGTATGTAGATATTTTATATCGTGGCCACTTGGAATCCTATATGCCTCACTTATCTGTATGTCAAATTCTTTTCCTTTTCTTGTGAAGTTTTTTGCCTTTGCAGGTTTTTTGTACATCTTTTGAATGGTCTCCTATTTCTTCACTGACTCCAATCTTATGGTATTCTTCTTTGGATCATCTAGCAGCTACTGGATTGATTTCTCAAAGTCCCTTGCTACTTTCCATAAATTATTTCTTTTCTGTTCATTATCTGCAATCCTGTTGATCTTCTTTCTTTGCATTCATTCATCCATCCTATTTTCACTGAAGTTTTTCATGTCCTAGAAATCTGTTTGAAGCTGTTTCCCAGATTCCATTACTTTTGTAATCTGAGATTCTAGCATGTTCCTGATCTCTTCTACAGTGTTATTAATCATATCATTCAGTCACATGTCCTTTTCTTATTGAGGGAACAGGAAAACAGGCCTGTTCTAGTCCTCCTTGTGTGAAGATCCTGGGTCCTTTCTTCCCATTAGAGAAGCTCAGCTACTGAGTGTCATTGTTCACTTCCCATACATTACCTATACCTTCTCTGTATCTGTCTTCACTTTTTTCCATCAAGGCACTAATCAGTTCAATTCCCTCCCCTCCCCAGCTGTGGGAGGTGTAAACAATTGAGATCCAAGATCTCCAGGTGGCTTCTGAAGAATAGGAATGAGGATGGGTTATGTGCCTCCCTCTCAGGCCTTCCCCACTCTGCTTTAGAATCTCTGTTCCCCTCAGGTGCTCCCACTTTCTGCACATCATGGCCTGTTTGCTTAGTTGCTGTTGCTGCATTTCCTCCAAGTTTTGCTATTTTTTGTTTCATTGAATTGGAGTTCAGGAGAGGAAATTCCCTGAGCAGTTTCATTCTACCCTCTTAGCTCAAAAGTCTCCAAAGCTTTTTGTTAGCTAGAGAATATTTCTGTTCCTTGTTCAGAAATGATAATTTGTAAATAGAAGACACATTATTATGTGAACAAGTACTTAATTACAGTAGAGATGCAAATGTTTTTTGAGATTATACTTTTGTAAACAAGATGATATTGTTATAATGTAGGATTTGTGCTAACTGCAATGGAAAGCCTCAGAGGAAAAGTGAAGAAAACTGAGTAAACAGATTATCTATTGCTTGAGTTAGTAGTTTGCAATAAATTCAATGAACACAAAAGACTGTGCAATATTGCAACACAGTGTATCTTCCAGCCACTCCATTGTCTTCTTTTAAATGTCTAGATTACTTTTTTTTGTTGTTGTAACAGAACTGAAGAAATGTTGTCTCAGACTGACATGCTTCTGAATGTTTTAAATCTTTAACTATCAAAAACACACTTGACAGAGAACTAATTTCACACCTCAGGCATTGAAACGCAAAGCCTGTATTCATTGTTTATTTTACATAATGTAAAGCAGCACGAAGCATGACCTATTATACAATGGATGAATGGGAATTTTAGAATAGAGGGAATTGTTTTATATCATACCTGGCAGATGACATTTCATATAATGGAAGTTTTCCTGATATGTCAAACATGATTTTTTTTTCAGTCAACTGAATTTTCATCACTAGCATACATTAAAGAATAAAGATTTATATCATTATAATTTTGTGTAATGATATTTTATGAGTTATAGTGATATCAGTGTCAATGCTTAATATATTAGTCCTTGTTTTAAATATGCAATATAAACAAATATAAAATCTAAGTTAATAAAATTGCATTTACAATAACTACCTTGGATAATTAAATATAGGCCTTCAGTAACATTATGATTCATTTATTAGTATAAAACTTTCTTTTTTTGAGACAGAGTCTCGCTTTGTAGTTCAGACTGTCCCTGAGTTCACTATGTAGCCCAGGCAAGACTTGAACTCAGCAATCCTCCTGCCTCTGCCTCCGGAGTGCTAGGATTACACCACACCCGGCAGTATAACACTTTTGAAATATTAGTGGCTATATTAGTAATTGCTGGAGCCAAACAGATAAATGCTAGTGTAACTCTTATAATTTAGAGGTACTTATGTGTCAGATGTGGTTAATTGGTAGGCAAATTAATTTAAATGGAATAGTTTTGGAATTCCCACTGGGAGGATAACTCCTAAATTACTGCTCTGTCAAGGTCAGATCATGGGAGTTATTAGTATCAATCATCAGTGTGGGAGATGTGTTGCTTCATTTTAGGGACTGTAGTTCAGGGTTCATTGAAACCAACTGTCCCTTAACACTGCTTTTCCCCGGAGGTGCTGTGCTCTGACAGATTTCCACTGTTGAAGTCAGCTCAGCAATGAATCTGGTGGCATCTGCTCAATTTTCCCATCCTCAGCATACACTTCTACAAACACCCAGTCAGTATATGGTAGTGAGACAGAGGCATAAGGGAGAGCATGGGAGAGGAGTAGCCAGAGGAATTCTGTGCTTTGGTTCCTTACTCTGTACTTCAAGAGGCTGCACTGCTGCAAACTGCATTTCTACACACTGTCTAAAAAGCTTCCAGGCAGGTTTGACCCCTGGGAAGCCCCTGTTGCAGACAGAGAGTAGGAGGACAGAGCAATAGCATGTGCCTTTGGTGGTGTTTTCAATAGGAGAATGCCACTAAAAAGTTCTAGCCTGTGTTTTCCATGTTATCCACAGTAAGGCCAGGAGTGAATTCACTGTCCCCAGGGAATTTTGGTGGTTTGGGTATGGATGACAAATTTTGGTGGTGGCAGAAATCTTTAGCAGTATCAAAAGTCAGGATACTTTGGATTCTGGTAACTTCCTTCCATTCACTGTTGTAGCAGCCTCCACAGTTAGTATTTTCTGGTTTACCTCACCTTACCCAAGTCTTTTTGATCTTTTGGCCTTTCAGTAGTGGTCATAAAGCTTATTTGTAAAAAATACTCTGTGCTTGCATGTTTAGCATGATTTCTGTTTTCTTGATGATCTCTTAATGATTCTTCACTAGCAGCCTTTTGAGCATTAATAGCCTATTCTAAAGCCAGAGTCAGCAACGGACTCTCTCTTTGCATCTGTGTGGCCGCTGCTCTGTGACTCTCATGGGCAGTATCAGAGCTGCTCAGTGGCTTTTATCATGCATAGACTGTGATGGTGGATCTTATGCTACTAGCAAGTGCTAGCATGCCCTAAGGCCTGCATGTTTTAACCACCTTCTTTCTTAAAGAAAAAATAGACAATACATATGAGACTTGTTCTTCATGAAAGAACTTTTTCTCTGATTACCATAGTATATGTAGATTTCTCCCATCATAGCCCTTTGTACATTGGATTGGAATGGTCTTTAATCCTTTAGATATCTTTCCAAGAGACAATAAGCTTCATGAGGGAAAGTGCCCCAATCTATCTTGGTAAGTGCTATGTCACTAGTCCCTAGACAGAGGCTGTAGTGACTTCTTAGATATTGCAATGAGCAAATGAACAGCCCTGTGTAGGATTGTATGTGCACACATGTTTAAGTGTAGTGTTCTGTGAAGAGAGGTACTATAGATCTTATAGCTTTTATACCTTTTATACCTAGCTTTTATACCTCCTATTTATGGGTAACCTCTTGATTCCTCTTTTTATTCTGTCATTTTATGCTTTGTACTGAATATCGGAGCTAGTTGCTATCATCTTAGTTTGTATTTACTGCTTATCCCACTCTTCCCTCCTTTCTTCTTCTCATTTTCTAACCTGAGTTAGAATAATAAACTTTCATTTCTTCCTTTCTTTTTTAATCCCCAAACTATTTTGGAACTCTAAATTGCATTTCTAGTCTTAGCATATCTATTGTATAGAAGGCCTAAAAGTGTACCAGTTTGATGCACAAGTTATATGATTAAATTGTAATTTGCTAATAGTTTGCTGAGGAGCTGTCTAGATTTTAAATTTTTAAGAATATTTACATTATAGTTTAAAAACATTTTTATTGTGAGAAATATTAACAATATGCATGTTTTTAGAATATATAGTAAAATGCCTTTATCTGTTTCCAACTTTAATGATTATTACTATAAAAAAACAATGAATCTTGTTCTATTAATACTCCCCATTTTATATAATTTATTAGCATCTCAGCCTTTGCTTCTAAATGACAAAGACACAAAAATATGATCACTCCTAATAATTTCCCCAAATAATCACTGTTTAAATATTTCTAATCCTGTAAATTTTTGCAATTTCTTTGCTCAAGCCACTATACAAAAGGTCCACAATTGGAAGTCACATAAAAGTTTTGTACCTGGAATCTATTTAAATTTACTTTTCCTTCTCTTTTTTCCTTTTCCTGTTATATTTATCCTGTAAATTTTCCTCCATTATAAATTTTGCTGGTTGCATGCCTGTGGTTTTATTTAATTTATTCTTCTTTTCCTTTTTTTTGACTCAAATTGATCTTCATGGCTAACGCTCCAGGAATCAATTGAAAAAAAGAAAGAAAAAAAAGCAAAGTAAAATTATAATATTTTAACCTGCATTTCATGTTTATTGCCTGCAGTATTTCTAAAAATGAAACTTTCCCCAACAACTATTTAATAACACCGACATATCCTGGGTTCATACAAAAAAATTTTAAATGTGATATATTGATTTCCTAATATTTTCCTAAGTCAAACAATGATTTTTAAAATACTGTCATTCCATAGTCACAAATTTTAGTTTTATTTTTCAGTCCATTGAAATCATTATTGTTGTTGATTCTCACATTACTTTGATCTGGAAATAACTTCCTCTAGTTGGCTCTTGCATCTTGTACCTTTCCTCTGTAATTTTCAATGTATTATTATTTTATTTGGATTCTGGTTTGACAAGATGTTTTAGGATCATTATGTGCATTTCTTGCTGTATTCTTAAAATCCTCTGCTCCTGAAGAGACTTAGGTTTTTTTCTGGGGAAAATGGGAATTTGAAAAGACTGGCTATTAGGCATGTTCTTTCTTTTATTTTTTTAAAAAATTTAATTGAATTCTGAACAGAACTGAGCTATGTATATTAAAATATAAAGATAACGGGGCAGGGAATTTAACTCAGAGGCACTGCACTTGCCTCATAAGCATGAGGGCTGAGTTTGATCCCCCGTACCAAAACAAAACAAGTAGGCAAACAAAAAACAGAAACAAAAAAGAAAGAATCCACAGTGGTGTTTTGGTTGTCAAATTCAGTTCATTCCAAATTCATGTCCAAATACTCAAAGGTTTGAGAACTGAACATATGTTTCCTTTGGAAATAATGGAAAACCAAATAATTAGTTCTGAGGCCCCCAAATTATGCAAACTCTGTGCCTTGTCTGGGCAAGGGCCGCACTTAGAGGGAAGCACCTCCCCTTTGATCTTGGTGAGGGGACACGTGACTCCCTCTCAATCCCGCAAGGGCTGTTTTCAGGTAGGATTTTCAGTTCATCTATCAAGCAAAGTTATGAGCACTGAGCAGATTTTGATTTTTGAACTTTGCTGTTAGAGTAGGGGGAAGTTCTAGCTGAGAGCTGTTCGGTAAGTGAGGTGTCCTTGTTTGAGCAAATACTCATTTCTCTCCTTGGTTACTACACCAAGGATGGCACAGGAGACATTTTTCTCTAAGTATTTATTTTCATTTGGGTTTGAAGATCATTTCGTAGCAATGCGTGGGGATATTTCTCATTTCTTTCTGTATTTATTTATGCTGCAGTACATAAATATATCTTATTCAACTAGTCCTACATCCACGCAGATATACTTGTTTTCAACCTGTAGTTATCAAGAGTTCTATAACAAATATCTTTATGCCTGTTTTTGCTTTATCTTCTCACCCATTTATATTTAGAATGAATTCCTCCAAGAGTTCCTGGATAGATAATAAATGTAGCTTTTGCTAGATACTGACAAATCTTTATCAAGCTCACATTATTTAGCATCTCTACCAACAGTATATGTGAGGACCATTCCCACTGTGATCTCATCGGCAGTACTGTTAACAAACTTTTCATTTTGTGTTCATCCAAAGTTAGAAATGTTGTTTTAATTTTCTTTTTTAAAACTCACACTCATTGTGTTATAATTTACAAATGCTAAAGCGTACATAGTTCAAGTATACACCCCACTGGGTTTGGACAAATGTGTATATCTGTGTAACCACCATCCTAATTAGCAGATAAAATATTTCTATTACCTTATTTTTCATTGGCTCCTGACTTTTTAGTAAGTGTTCATTGGTTCACTGAGAGAGTTCTTGCCTTTTGACACTGCAAAATAATATGCCACTATTTTTCTGGTTCTGGATATGAAGTCAACTATTTTTTCAAGTGATTCCTTTGATGAAAGAATGGTGTTTAGGAGATCTGTGTATTCATTGCTACAGGAGTGAAACTGATCCTGGATATTGTTGCCACAATTAAATTTAAGTTTCTACCAATCAATGGACTTTTAAATGTAGTGTGTTGCAAATGGCACTTGTATTAAAATTATTGTTTCTTTCTGAAGTTTAAGTTCAACTGTGTCTGTCTTATATTTTTATTTGCTAAATTTGTCAGCCTTCTTTCTAGGCTGTTTTAGCAGAGGGAACTAGGAGGTATAGAAATATATTTATGTATCTATTTCTGTTGATTTATCTGTCATCTAAAATACCATGTTTTAATACTGATATTTCTGATACCATTCAGATAACACAGAGTTTATTTTAGCTTTATTCCTTGACATATTTTTAGCCTCTTCTGGCTCTGCTTATCTATGAAATACTTTAATATGTATATAACTCTATGATACAGTTTTAGAATGACTAGATATATCCCTGTGAAAAACTTTATTCACAAGATTGCATGTTATGTAGACCTTTTGTTTTTAATCTTAGAGAATCTGTCAAAATATTGCTTTTCAAAGTCATTTAGGAGAACCTTTGTTTTTTGTTTTTTTTTCTCGTCCCTTTCAAAGTAACTCTGTTCCTCACCTGTAAGATGGTGAGGGTCATTTGCTAGGCTTTGTATTCATTTTTAGGTCTCATTTTCCTACCACCATCATCATATCTGATAGGTTTTCTTTGTCTTTTGGGGTTTGTGAAAACATGACTGTGCTCTAAGCATGTGAGCCACTAAAAAATGTATATAGTCAGGTATGTGTCACATCTTGACATCCTTGGTACTTCAAATCCATCCTTTTTTCTTGCCCTTTTCCCACCTACACAGTCAGGTAAGCAGTCTCTTTAGTTTCAGGTATATACCTTCTCAGTTTCTTTCACAAAAAAATGAACAGACAATGTGCATTTTCCAAACCTCCACTTTGTGTAGAGGATGGTGTCTACTTCAGTCTTTGTTTTTGTCTTAGATATTTTTCAATATCAGCTCAAGGAGAGCTTCGTTCTCCTTTTATACAGTTGCATGGTACTTTATGGTGTGTAACAGTCCATACAGCATCATTTCACCATTTCCTAATAGATGTGCATTTAGGTTGTTTCCACTTACAGGCTACAGCGAGTAACTCTGTGCACACATGTTTTCATATACTTGGAGGTGCATCTTCAAGGTAGATTCCTACATGTGGGACTGCTGGATCAAACATGAATGCATTTGTCTGTATGTCATCCTAAATGATTCTCCCTAGTGTTGTATCTCTTCGAATTCCCACCAGCAATATAAGAAAGTACCGGTTTCCCTATAGATTTGCTATGAGTACATTGTTATGTATCTTTAAAATTTTTTATTCGTCTTATAATGTTTCAGTGTTTTAAAATTTGTATTTCTGTAATTAAAATGAGTTAGGATAATTCTCTTCAACTTTAGGGGCCATTTTTACACTATTAAAATCAATTATCTGTTCATGACTTTTCCCTTTTTGTATAAGATTTTAATTTTTTTGTTCTTTAATTTTAAACAACTCTTTATGTATTAAGGATACTGTTTCTTTGTCTATGGCACATGTTGCTAATATTTCCCTTTGTCAGCCATTTTTAAGTTTGTTTATAGTATGACATAAATTTTTATTTTTATATGGTCAAATTTGTTAATATATTTTTTATTGCCTTCTAGTATTATCACAGCTAGAATCTTTTCTCTACACTGAGGTTGAAGAAGCATTTGTTGTTTCCTCACAGTATTTGCTTTATTTTTCTTTTCTTTCTTTTTATTGGATTTAGACTCCTAATATGTGAGTTTATTTCTGTGTAGTGTGGAAAAAGGTTCTAATTTGTCCCAAATAGCTCTAAAGTTTTACCAGCACAATTGAATAAAGAGCTGATTCAGCTAGATGTCGTGGTGCATGCCTGTTATCCCAACACTCAGGAGGCTGAGGCAGGAGGATTATTATGAGTTTGAGGCCAGCCTGGGCTACATAGTGAGTTCAAGGTCAACCTGGACTACATAGTGAGAGCCTGTCTCAACGAACAACCAAGCTAATCTATACTCCAGTGATTTGAGATGCTGTCATTGTTATACAGTAAATACTCCTATGCATTGGACCAAAGTTTGGACATCTGTTTGATTCCACTAGTCTATTGCTCTGTTCATGTGGCACGTCATTCTGTTCTCTCTAGAATAGTATGGTGTATTCAGTACCTGTTGTGGTTAGCCTTCCTTTGTAAGCTCTCCTTTTCAATGTTTTCTGGCTGTTCTTGTATATTTTAACTTAAATTCAATTTATTTTGATAACATTTATCTCATATGTTTTAGAGTCAATAACATTTCTGTTTATGTGACCTATCTGCTTATGTCTCCCGACCTTTAAGAATGAATTTTTGGTGAGACCCTGTCCAAAAAAAAAAAAAAAGCATGAATTTTTGGTTTTCTTTATATTTGGGAAAATTTTAATACTTAAATTGTATTGCATTACAGATTTTTTTTTCTCGGTTTGCTAGTTTTTAAAAATTTTCTCATGAAAAATTATAGTAATAAATTAAAAAAATTGTCATATTTTAATGATTCTGAATTTATACTTGTATTAAGAGAAGTTTTTCCACTTTTATATTATAAAAGATTTCTTCAGTGGTTGCTTTTATTATTCATCTGATTTTGTCTTTTTAACACTGAGATCACTGATCTCGTTTCTCCATGTAGCCACACTCTGAAATGGTATACTAAAACTTGGGTTCTACCTTCACAAGCAAAGAAGATGGCTCTGAGCATGACTTGTGGAAAAAAACTCTCCTTTTTGAAACCTCTTAGATCTGCTTTGGGAGGGCTGGGAGTGTTGGGGAGCATTTAAGTGGCTTGTTTTTATCATGCTCCTTTTTTTTTTTTTTTTGGTGCTGAAGGCTGAGATCAAATAGAGTAAAAGGAGTTTGTCATTGATAGGAAAATCTATTTTTTTTTTTTTTTGAGACAGGGTCCACTTTGTAGTTCAGGCTGGCCCTCAGCTCACTATGTAGCACAGGCAAGCCTCCAGCTCAGCAATCCTCCTGCCTCTGCCTCCCTAGTGCTGGGATTACAGGCATGAGCTACCACGTCTGGCACTGTGGTATGTGGTATTGATTGCTGGTGGACATGAGTCACCACGCCCAGCATTGTTTGTGGTTACTGGGATCGAACTCAGGGCCTTGCGCTTGCGAGGTAGGTGCTGGAACCACTGAGCTAAATCTCTGGCCCATGAAAATCTATTTTTCAATGA
This sequence comes from Thryonomys swinderianus, assembly GCA_004025085.1. Classification (NCBI taxonomy): domain Eukaryota; kingdom Metazoa; phylum Chordata; class Mammalia; order Rodentia; family Thryonomyidae; genus Thryonomys; species Thryonomys swinderianus. Next base: position 273 of record PVIC010024398.1, on the reverse strand, counting down.
TTTTATTATTTTTAATTTTTTTGTTCAGCAATATTACCTAACTTTTCAATTTATTCAGTTTGTTTTGTATTCTGTTACTGTATTGTAAGAATTTCTATTGATTACAATTCCACCAACAAAACCAAGCACATACCATTCAATATTAAAATTTGTTTTTAATCTTTCATCCTTTTATCAATAGCCTTTGCAGACCATACTCTACAGCTGTGTATGACTTGTTTGGGATGCAGGGGTTGATTGAGGTAAGTGGATAAGAAAGGGAAAAGGAAGATA